>JAXIVJ010003814.1:0-55000 GCA_036785665.1 Chirona hameri
GCTTTTACCCCCCCCCCCCCCCCCCGGTCGCCGACGCAATTACAATCCCAACGAAAAACAAAAAGTGTCGCCTCTGCAGTCAATCCATAGTCCATATTTTCGCACTGGCATTTGATGCAAAATATAACGACAGTGACGACGGTGGTGTAGCAATGGTGCGTAGGCTCGCAATTCAAATATATTGCCAGTATGGGAATATTTCAGCCTGCAGCGAGTAGAGTAAATGTCAGCGTTGATAACAGCGAAACGTTACCAATTGCAACTCAGTACACTACATCTCTCGAATGGTGCTGCACGTATTCTGGACCATATTTTTCGAGATTTCCTGGATCTGTACTGACATGTACTGACAACAGTTGGACGGATACATCAGTCAGGGATTGTCTTTCTTTCGATTTTTCCGAAGCTGGATTGTTGGAAGGATTGATCTTTCCGAAGTACAACGTAAGAGACCTATTACATTCGCTCGGCTTAACTTCGCTATTAATTATATATATATATATATATATATATATACAATTGTATGTGATTTTTTTTTAGCAAATGGTAATTGCTAAAAACAGCTAAAATGCATTTGGGAATTTTGGAAAGATCAAAATGGCAACTTTTACTCCAACTTGGGGGGGGGGGGACATACTTTTGTCCCCCGACTTTTCGTTTTGGGGGGGGGGAATTGCCCATTTTGTCCCCCCCTCTCGATCCGCCTCTGTATGTGCCCTAATATCCTTAACAATCAACAAACATTGAATAATAAGGTAGCCAAATTAGCAGTTAACTTGTGCACGCTACGACGGCCTAGTTAGTGGTTGCGACCCTCATTTTGTGAAAATTGGCTTATTTTTTCAACATTAGGCGTTTTGTATAGTTTTGTCTCGGACTGTATACAATACTATGCTTTAGCCAGGGGCCCGGGAACGATTTTAAAGTTGGGGGGCGAAAAATTTAGAAGTCTCATTTTTCTCCCCTCAGTATATATGTATATACTTATACAGGGTGCGGCACAAAATGTACCGGCAGGAAAACTCGCCGTAACTTTCGTTCTGATTGTTGCAGGACAAAACAAATGACACCAATCGAAATACAAATGTATAATAAACCAAATCCGTATACATTTTATCGTCAATCATTGAAATGGTTTAAATGAAAACGAACAGAAAATAAGCACACAAAAACAAATGTATTTGGCATTGATTAAAATTATGCATTTTGTATTGCACTAATACTTTGTCGCGCGCGACGAGTAACATCAACAGAATGACACAGCTGAAAAAAAGATGAAAGCATTTTTGTGGTCGAGTCGCATGCTGGGGCCGGTAACTTAGTCGCTGTGATTCTGGATTTCCAACATCAGTTTGGGCGAAAATTACAGCCCAAATATGTATAAAAAATATATAAGTGGCAACGTACGGGATTGGTTGGAAACCAGAACCAGGACAGGTCCGGACGCCCAAGAACGGTGCGAACCCCTCATAATATCGAGCGGGTAGCGTATATAAACCACCGGAACAGCCGGAGCTCTGCTCGAAGGGTCAGCGCTGTGATTGGCATCAGTGACCGAAGCATACGACGAATCATGCACGACGAACTCGCTCTCAAGCCATATAAGATACCGACCTGTCAAGAACTGCACCGGCTGTTCTGGTTCAGCGTGAGCTAATAAGTGGGCGCTGCGGAGAGATCCCCGTCATGAACACTGGCTTGACAGGGTTTGGTTTAGTGATGAGACTGACGCCTACATCGACTGCCGCCTCACAAACAGAATGACTGCCGCCTCACAGGCAGAATGACTGCCGCCTCACCGGCAGAATGACTGCCGCCTCACACACAGAATGACTGCCGCCTCACAGACAGAATGACTGCCGCCTCATAGACAGAATGACTGCCGCCTCACAGACAGAATGACTGCCGCCTCACAGACATAATGACTGCCGCCTCGCAGACAGAATGACTGCCGCCTCGCAGACAGAATGACAGAACATGGTTAAGGTGACCAGACCACAAACTGGGCAACAACTTCCGCTTCACTCGCCGCACGTCACGATGTGGGTCGCATTGAGCGGCGATAAAGGGATCATCGGTCCATATTTCTTTGAGGCTGTAAATGGTCGACGCCGGACAGTAGACAGTGCAGAGCAAATCGCCATGCTGGAGGATTTTTTCTTCGCCCAGGCTCCTGAACAGGGACTTATGTGGTTCCAGCAAGACAGCTCATACTGCCCGTGCAACCCTCGAGGTCCTGAAGGCGAAGTTCGGGTCAATAATAATCTCCGGAAATACTGGCCACCCGTGGCCTGCGCGGTCACCTGATTTTTTTTCCTGTGGAGCACGATTAAACACATTTTTCTCCTGTGGGGCACGATTACACACAAAATATATGATCCCGCACCGATAATGCTGGAAGACCTCAAGAATAACATCCGAAGAGCAGTGGGAGAAATAACTCCCGATGCATGTAGGTCGGTGATCAGGAACATGCGGCGGCGTCTTCATGTAATGGGCTGTCCAGTAGGCATTTTCTGATTTTGTTGTGGTTTTGCATGAAGGTGTGTCAAATGTATCAATTCCCGAACAAAATATAACTGGTAAACAGCGATTGTTTTAGGTAACTTTGACATGACGATGTTCTGCAACAAGAAAAGATACTGAAACGGAAGTTTGGCAGCATAGATTATTTATTATTCTAATCATGCTTACATTTTCTCTCTATCATTAATAGTACCAGAGTTACAGCAAATTTTCCCACAGGTACCTATATGACATAAGGAGGCTTGCATAATGCATATTTAATAATACAAAAATGAAGACAATTGAAAGAGCTCATTTTTAGGGAAACTTCTGCCACGCCAAAGTGGGGGGGGGGGGGGGCTGCCTCCCCCCCCCCCCAGTCGAGAAGTTGGGGGCAAGCGCCCCCGCTGCCCTGCCCCCTGTTCCCGGGCCCCTGACCTTAGCCTATCATGACAAATAATAGTCTACAAAAACAAATCAACCAGCAATGCAAAAACTGGCAATGAAATCGGAAGTTCACTTGGGCACGCAACGGCGACCTATTTACTGTCGGTGATTTGTTTCAGGGACCAATCAGAGACGTTATCAAAGGAAATAAAAGCGAGCGGTATATATCGCGCTTCCAAATAGTGAAGGGAAAAACCGATGATGAACTCCAAAAGAAGTATATGTACTTGTTTGTTAAATTTCCCAAAAAAATAACTTTCGAAATATACAAAGTTGTGATTTCATTTTAAATTGAGACTCGATCAATTTGATACCGTACACGATGCATAAGATAATGCAGAAAAGTAGATCAAATGGTGAATATTTCCCTTTAAAGCCTACGGAAGTGAAATCTGTCCAGCGCTTATGGTAATCCGAGACTTGTTGGTATTTGGCCCCTAAACGTCATATTTGTCGTTCTCAATCCGTCCTTAACAATGACGTGTCAAGCACACAAAGTTGGTAAGGCAATAATTCCCCCACCGCCTTTATTTTTGACCCAACCAACGTTGTATTTGACACAAAACTTGGTCAATTTGAAGGCATTTTAACGTTAAAGAAGATATTTTCCAGCTAGGAGCCCAACAAGTTGAAACATGGTATTATCCAGCTCTGAATCTCACAAATTGCTCAAGCAACTTCTTTGGACAGGCTTCAACCATGACCAGGCTTGAGCTCGACTCATATTTTTTTAGACTGATTCGACTCTGACTCATTTTCGAAGGGACTCTGACTCAACTCTGACTCAAACGGGGTAATTTGTTATTTTGAGTTGACTCAGCTTTGACTCATTTGCTTTTACCTCTGACTCAACTCTGACTCAAGCGGGGGACAATGTTTTTGAGTCGACTCAACTTTAACTAATTTGATTTTACCCCTGACTCAACTCTGACTCAAGCGGGGGATTTGTGTTTAGTTGACTCAACTTTGACTCGTTTGCTTTTACCCCTGACTCAACTATGACTCATGTAAAAGTGTATTGAGTCGACTCATTTTTTACTCATGTTCAACTGACTTAACGACTTTGATTCAAATGTATTTGACTCACAAAAGCTCATTGGAATATTATATCATATATGTAAACACTTTTATTTGGATTTACACTGGATCAAGGTACACATGAATGAATGTCGCATTACCATAAATATTCACTGCATCCAGCTGCATTAAAATATATATTCAAATATATGTTTTCCTAATAGCAATAATAATAATAATAATTATTATTATTTTGCTCCAGCACAGGTACATATCTTCACTTTACCACTATTGTTAATTGCTATGGATTTTAATGGTCCTATATGATAGGATGAAAATATTAAATAAGTGAGAAAAAATTATTTGATGTTGGTTCTTGAGCTGGGCGGAAAAGTAAAACAGGTGTTAATTAAAATGAGTTGCCGAACCAATCAACAAGCTCAATAGTCAATACTGATAGCAGGCTAGCAGGTTGTAAAACGCTAACTGGTGTGCTGTATTCATGAATAGGTACTTACGGTTAAGAGTTACAGTAGGTAGTAATTCCTGGCCTCTTGTTACTTACCCAACTTTACTCAGTCAGATAGACACGACTGCAGACTGCAGTAGAAACACTGCATTTAGAACAAAGCAGTCAACAAACTATTATACGATATTGAAGTCTTTCTCATTAGTAAAATACAATTAAACCACACCATTCACCAGCGTTACACAAGGGTGTGCCACACAGACATGTAACTCCCCACTGCCAACCCCAACCACAAAATGTAATATTGTGTAGCATTCAACTTCATTACAATTCACTGCATATTCCAAACTGTTGTAACCAAGGAATGGAGTGTTTGGGGGTACATGACATCTGCACACCATTAGTTATTAGTTAATCCCTATAATATACCTACCAATCGATATAAAATATCACATTTAGTAACTATGGATATCTTCCCCAAGACATTTTGCGCTATAACTAATTCTAACTTCAATCATTAATATCTCGCCGCTTCCGTCGCCTCGCCCGCCGCCAAACTTTGTTTACACGCCAGCAAGGCCATAAATATAAGGTATAACCGTCCCTGCTGCGCAGTATCTGACATGACGTCACCGAGGGCATACATATCATCCGTCCTAGCAAGCTAAATATATGAAACACTACTTCGCAAGTGACATAGGTACATGTAAAATACATCATCAATAATGTATGTTAGACAGTATCAAGTCTCATATTAATGACAAGGAAACTAACTCACAGGGATCCAAAAAGTAATGCCCCGGTGACGTCACCGGGGGCATTTATTGAACAGCTTTTAGGCATTGGGATGACAACGGCCTGACACGCCAGCTGACGACGACCGACCTTGATACGACAAGTATAGACGGCGTCCACGGCGGCCCGGCTATGACGTCACATAACTTATTTACGCTGTAGGGTTAGGTTAATGCCGCTCATTAAACCCTATCACGCTCTCACTAAACCTCCGTTCCTGGCGGAGCTCAGACCTTGTTTTAAAACCCACCCTGGAACTCCGCACACAAAATGAATACAAAGTTTGGATACAATTTGCAAGTTAACTGGTTTAATCAGTCATTTGGAGAAATTGCATATATGACACTCCCAGAGTAACTTGTGAACTGCTAGTAGCTAGTGCTAGCATGTGGACCAATATACTTACCAATTACAGTCCTCACTCAATTCCTCAACAACACAGTTGAGTGGAGGATCTATAAGCGCGGTAGGAAATTCGTATGATTGAAACATGCCAAATCATTGTTGTGGGTGGCCATTCGGGAGAGGCCGCCTGGGGCGGAATTGGCCTCCATCTTGGCTTTTTCCGTTCATGATCACGTGACTTTTTTATGGTGAACGTGCTATAGTAAACCGTAAATAAACTCTCTTGGGATCTCCAACCCACTGCTTTACAACAAGAAGAATATGAAGGAAACCTTCACTTAAAACACGTGACCAAAATATGGAAGAACCTTTTCCCAGGCCCTCAGGCGGCCTGTCCCGCACGGCCACCTTGTTGTGGAGTTTAACAAAATGATCGCGCTCGAACCATAAACGCCTATGTTTTTTTTTAGTGTAACTGAGTAAACTGGCAGTGACAACTGTAATATTTCCGAAAACAAATATTTCGGCGTTAGCAAACAAAGTGAATTGTGATCTGTTGTTGAATTAACATTATGCAAGTACCTCTCAACCTCAAGTGAATTTGTGATGCAAATTTTCCGATTTCAGACATAAAATGGCGCGTATGGTTCATGGTTCGTATAAACATTCCAGAATGTTATGTTGATATGATTATTTGGTTATAGATCTGCAGTTATCATTTCTATGTACATATTCAATATTGTATTGCTTCAGTTAAGAAAAGGAGCAGTCAGCAGAGTTTGTGATGTAGTTAAGTCCTCTTTAAGTTATTTTTTAGGCAAAACATTGATTTATGTGGGTTTGAGAAGCACCTGAACAGTGAACTCACCATCACACTCTAGAACATTGTTTGGACCCCTTTATTATTAGTTGCTCCCAATTTGATGTTTGCATCAGATGTGACTGTGACTTGTAAGAGGATGAGTCGACTCAGCTTTGACTCAAGCAGCATCCATACGACTCAACTTTGACTCAAGCGTCATCCATGCGACTTCACTCTGACTCAACTCAAACCCCCATTTTTATTAAGCGACTCGACTCTGCTCCCAATTTGCATTCCATTCCACCATCGTTGATTTGATTCCATTCCACTCAAGTTGATTTGAGTCAGAGTTGAGTCAAATTTGACTCACCGACTCTGAGTCGAGCACAACCCTGGCCATGACCGCTACCAAATTATTATTTTTTCCTCGCAGGTGTGTAACAACAAAATTTTGATTGGTGAGCCAGCCATGTGTTTGGGGGGAGGGGGGGGGGGGGGCAGCCATGTGTCCCCCCCCCACTCCCATATGGCTGATGTTAAAATCATGCTAATCTGGGTAGTGGGGGGGGGGGGGGGAGGGTAAAGCGATCCTGGGGATTCACCCCCGCCCCTCCCCCTCGATGGCGACGGCCCTGGCTTTTTGCAGCAGGTTTGTTATACAGAACTTCGCTGACAAAGGAAACAATTAAGGTAAACATAAGTAGTAGTGTCATGTTTGCAGAATTTTGCAAACCAAACTCACACTATCGATGTCTTATATCAAAAATAAGTTTTTTTACGGAACGAGCCGAGCCAAAGTTGGGGGGCGCCGCCCCCCGTCACGAAGTTGGGGGGGGGGGGGAGGCAAGCGCCTCCTCTGCCCCCCCCTGTTCCCGGGTCTATGCATCCGTCTGCTGGATATGCCTTTCTAATTAATTGTAACTCACTGGCCAGAGATAACCAAGTATCTGTAATGTACCGGCCAACAGAGATAATTGTTACCGTACTGACCGTTTCAAGGAAAATGCCACGTGGAGCACGTATGAGCTGCCTGGCTGATCCTGGTAGAGCCTAATAATTCACCCTCATGTATGCACAATACACATTCACGGGCGGGTAGAGCTACGCCCTGAAAACGAATTGCTTTAATGTCATGGACGTTAACGATCTAAGGTCTCGACTTTGAGGACCAAGTGCGCAGTTGCCCTATAACGAATAGAGAACCGCGAGGCTTTATTTCTAACCGTGTCTTTTGAAGCCAGCATTTGGCGAAGAGCTGTTAAACTGGAGGGAACGAGCCGCGGTTGATTACAGCGATATGACAGTCATCGCTCGGTAGCCAAGTGCTCCTTTAGTCCCGTCAGTGGCGACCATTTGTCATGGGCTTGTGCCGCGTCCCGCGGCTCATTTTCAGTGGAACGATGACGTCAGGCAGCCAGCGGCAGCCTCGGGGTTGATTGCCCTTCGAAACAAAGGAATGGCCGAAGGTGGAATGCAGTGGTTCGCTGTTCTTACTGGAATCTCTATGTGGACGGAAACTGGCGGCCAAAATTGTGTAAAGTTTCAGCATGCGGTGTGATGGACGGTGGTATCATTGCTATGTGAACTTCGGAGTAGTTTTTTTGTGATGTGACGTGGTCTGTGCACACTGCACATGATGACAATTTATTCGTTTTGACGGGTTAGCGTCGATTCCTTGTGCCGTTTGGCGTTCAATGTGCCAAGCCAGACGGCGAATACAATGGCATACATATTGTAGCTTGTGTTTCTCTTGAATGTGAAAATGTTAAGGGCATACCTCTTTCTAATAGTATGGCGTCCGTTTCCATATTTCATTGACTTATATTTGTGTTACTACCAATGCCTTGAATATACCTGACAAATTCAGAAGCTGTTTCATGTGTTTATTCTGGACAAGGGGTTACTCACTGAGTTATTTTCATTCACGCACGATGCTTCCATACTCATAGACAATACCTAGTTAAAGGGAATGTTTCACCTTTGTATTGATTTTGAACCGAGATTTTCCCCAAAACTTATCCGTTTTTAAAGCAATTGAATTACGAATTTGCAAAAGGGGTGGATTTTTTCTCTCTATTTTTCTTCTTCATAAAATCATATAAAATATCAAATCATATGAAAAGGCCAGAGTATACATTGGAGAACCAGGTATGGACGATACCCAAACCAAATGTCAAAGCAATATCTTGAGCGTTGACTGACTTATGGCTCCCTAAGCAGTGGCGTACACAGAAATTCACAAAGGACCAGGTCATTGCCTTGAGAGGCGCCACCCGATCGACAGGGCCACCACCAATATTGACGAAATTTTGCAGGGGGGGGGGGGGGGATTCTCCTTCCGCACCGTATGGAAGGAGAGTCACTGGCCGGAGGGGCGCCGTCACTAGCCGGAGAGGCGCCGTCATTTGCCGGAGGGGCGTGGTCACTGGCCGGAGGGGCGCTGTCACGGGCCGGAGAGGCGCCGTCTATGGCAGGGGACGCCCTCACTGACCGGGAGCGCCGTTACAGGCCGCAAGAGTGCGGTCACTGGCCGGGGGAGCGTCTTCACTGGCCGGAATGGTGCCGTCACTGGCCAGAAGGGCGTCGTGACTGATCGGAGGGGCGCCAGCTTTGCATCAGCGCCCCGGGTCCAAAGGACCTGGTCATGACCTGCATGACCTGATAGTTGATACTCGGTACGCCACTGTGTATGATGGGCCTTGACTTAGTATGATACATTTCCAATTATACGTGGCGCGGCTGGCGCTATTTTCGATCTGGAGCGATTCCTACAACCAACGTAAGTTAAAAAACGTCGCGTTTTGGCGCCAAAGTTTATAGCGCTGAATAGCGTGCGTGGAACGCATTTCGACAGTATTTGAGGAATTATGAGTTTTGAGACTGGGACTTGGATATCGTTGTTTTCCTTTTCCCCTGTAAACATGTAGCCCAATAAAATTCACACTTTGTGAATGTGTAGGTAAAGTTAATATTTTTCATTGTCAATGTTATTTTCAATTACTATAGCTTGGGATGGCTACTTTGGCCTCAGGTCATATCCAGACTCAAGTAATTTCAGGTACTAATTTTAAATCTGACACCCATTTTGCACCATGTGTAGGTACTTATCCCGGTATATTTTATGGGTGCTTTGAGTAGAGGTCTCACAATTTTTTGCATTTCCAACTAGTCAAGATCAGACTCAGCATGAACTCAGCTACATTTTTTTTTTTGAAAGCGACAGAAGAGGTAAAATTGGGTTTGTCTGGTTTTTACCGCTAGCGGATCCAGAGGAGTGGGTGCATTAGGGGCAAATGCCCCCCCCCCCCCCCCAGGAGCATGGCGGGCATTCAATACAAGGATGTCCCCGCCCCGTGTGTTCCTGCATTGGCTGTAAGAAGTGATAATTAGGAGATAAAAATTCCCCCGGTCAAGACTTTCGCTTTTAGAACCCGACACCACCCCCCCCCCCCCGCTCAACGACTTTTCGCGCTAACGACCTCCCAGTCAACAACTTTTCGCTGCTGAAGCGGAGCGAAATTTTAGCCCCCACCCCCCCCCCCCATTCTCGGACCCTAGATACGCCAGTGCCTATGGCATGTCAAGGGCCCTCTAATGCGGGCATATGGTCCTTTCATGCCTGGTAAGCGCCCTCTCAGACCGATCCTAATGAACGACTGTCAGTAGTTTTGCACATAACGAAACTTAAGTCACTATGCATATGCGTCAGTCGCAAGTCTTGCCAAGCCTTGACAACGTGTACAAATGTATCCACCATGAATTTCATGTCAAGGCAAAGAAATATATGATGATGATGATACGGATGAACGCAAGTGCGGACCATTATTGCGCATATTAGACTTCGAGCTTATGGAAAAGCGCCTGTTCTGACATTTCAATCACCTCCAGACTTGGGGTTGGGGGTTGGGGGTTGGGGGGGGGGAGGAGCTGAAACACACTCCGATTACCGCCGGGGTTGAGGGGGAAAGCCGAGACACACTATGATCACCTCCGTGATGAGGGGGGGGGGAAGCCGAGACACGCTCCGATCACCGCGGAGACAAAAGCCGACACATTCTCTGCTGAGCGTAGGGGGAGCAAGACCGACATGACACATATGTAATGACGCCTTTTACTTTTTAAAAAAAACTTGGATGAACCACCCTTACCTCCCATGCTACAAAGACTGGATTTAATTCACTCTGGTGCCTTAAAATAATTCATGAATGTATTCATTAATTAAATTAACATTATTAAATAATTCATTCAACACTTACCTCCAAAAAAAAGGTGAAAAAAATAGGTCTATCAACGTTACAACGTAGAACATATCCTATTGACAGGTGTTGGTTGTATTTAGCAGTGTTTCCATGCTACACTGTATATACCTACAGATGGGAAGGTGTAAAACTAGCTCAAAATTCAATGCAAGTTTCTTTGACATTTTCTTTGAGTTTTAATTTTACCTTGAAACTGCATCTTTGTTCCACAAACACATGCAAATTTATGTCGGCAATGCCGTTGATCTAATTCAGAATTAAAAGATCATGTAAAAAGTGGGAGGATTTCCGCCACCTAGCTCCAAAGTTGAGGGGGAGGTGTCGCCTCCCCCCCAGGTCCGAAGTTTGGGGGGGGGGGCGCCCCCACTGCCCCCAAGGCTCCCACGTCCCTGGCCGCTTCAATGCCTTCTGACCTACTTGGCCCCCAACCCCTGAGTGATGGCCGCTGACTCCTAGCCATTGGGCCCTATCCCTACTCGCCCCTAACCCCTGACCGAGGGTCATTGGGCCCTATCTCCTGCCGGCTCCTAACTGTATTTGTATTTGTATTTGACGTTGGACCCCATCCACGCCGAAGCGGGCTATTCCGGAGCCACATACAAGCATGGACAACACGAATGGTACACTCATCCTAATATAAAATGAAGACAGTTTCACTACAGCACATACTCCCATACAGCACATACTTCAATACTCCAACATACACATTACATCACATACACTGCAATGCTCTCACACGCACATTACATTATATACATCAGGCTACTCTGGTTGAGGCATGTTCTGTATCGCTCTTTTGAATGCGGGCATGGCTGAGTGACGTGTCGCTAAAGGCAGCTCATTGTAATTTTGCACAACATGATATAGAAATCGGCGCTTGCCAGCCTCTGTCCTCACGCGTGGAAGGGCCAGGTCAGAGTTCTGTCGCGTAGAGCGGGAGCGGAGATCAGAATTGACATGAAGCTGGGAAGCAAGAGCCTGTGGTTCCCCGGTGTTTCGAATTTTGTGTAGTAGATTTAGGGAGTGCTGTCTGTATAGCTGCTGGGCAGTGGGCCAGCCAAGCTCAGCTCGCACGTCAGAGATGTGATCAAATTTACGTTTGCCAGATATGACACGAAGGGCAAAATTTAGAATTTTGTCAAGGCGTTGTATGTTCCTCTGCGAGCCATTGCCAAATACTGCTAAACAGTACCGAACGTGTGAAACGACCAAGGCATTTACAAGAAGTGGCAACAGCTCGCGGGGGATGCTGTGCCGCACGTGCGATAGCCCAATGAGGATACCACTACATTTTTTTACCAGGGAAGACACGTGTGAGTCCCATGTGAAGTGCTTATCAAACAGAACACCTAAATTTTTGACGTATGGGCTCTCTTGTACTATGTCTTCGCGGAACTGAACAGCAACAGGGTAAAGGTCGCGACAATTTTGGCGGGATCCGAACGCTATTAATTCGGTCTTGCTTGTATTTACTTTGAGACCATGAGAGTGAAACCAGGTATCAAGTGCCCGATGGCCATTGGGCCCTATCCCCTGCTGGCCCCTAACTCCTGACCGATGGTCATTGAGGCCTATCCCCGGCTGGCTCCTAACCCCTGACTGATGGTCATTAGGCCCTATCCCCGGCTGGCTCCTAACCCCTGACCGATGGTCATTGGGCCCCCCCGGCTGGCTCCTAACCCCTGACCGATGGTCATTAGGCCCTATCCCCGGCTGGCTCCTAACCCCTGGTCGATGACCGCTGACTCCTGATCCGGCTGACAGGCCGTCGCTCAGAAGTACCATGTTCGCGCATGGTCCGTCGATCCCCGGGTCTTTGGACTCCTTTCGTATGCAGATCAGGGCGTTCGTTCGGGCAATTTCCCTCATATTTGCCGAGCGGGGCTGCCTATATGAGCCGACCGGTCCGGCTCGGTATGCATTTCTCGTCTCCGACCAGCCACCAACATGCCTCCAGGTAGTGTCACGATTTGAGGCCAATTTCACAAAGCAAAACAGTTTGTAATTACAAATAATTTATTTGGTGATTGTGTGTGTGACTTTGGAGTGTGTGATGGACTTGGTCGTCCATCACACACTGACACTGCTCCACAAGGTCCGTCGCACTGGGCAGCCTGAGTCTCTGGCCGTCCAATTCCGTACAAACCGCGAGCGACCCAACCACGTGCGTAGCACCCGCAAAGACGACCTGCTGAGTCTCCCCAACATACGCGGCTCAGCAGCGGGGAAAAGGCAATTCGTGTATCGTGCCGCTGACCAGTACAACTCGCTGCCAGCTGAGTTTACCGTCACGCCTATCACAGTGTTTAAGCGCGCATTGAAGAGGCGACTGGTGTCTGGTGACGATGACGATCGCCGCTGATGGGCTGATCTGATGTGACGCAGACTGTGATATGTTCATTTCGACTTTTAACTGTAATGTATGCTTGTCTTTTACCCACTTCAACGCCATCATTGTGTGACTCTGTACCCTCAATAGCCCCTTTGGCTTCGGCCATGTATAGGGGACGGCTACTACGAGGTCAATAAATACATAAATAAATACATTTGTTATTACAAATAATTTGTACACATGTTTGTAGTTTGGATTTCACAAAACCCCAGGGCAGTAAATCTCAATTTACTATTTACAAACTAGTTTACCAAGATATCGTTTGTAAAAATGTTTGCATTTGCACATGTTCTATTTCCAAAAGTTGACGGAAGTGAGGAAATTTTTGCAATTACAAACTTGTAATTCCAGTGGGTCAGGGGTTCTGAATTTCAGAAACTCCATTGATAGTTAACGTTGTTTGACTGTTCAGGTTATTTTCTTGGTAAGGTTGTTACGTTGCCGAGGTTGTTAGGGTAATGGTTTAGATATACATGGGTATAGCTGCCAAAGAATGTTATTTCCCGAAAGATTCGAACAGGGATCTCCAGCTTTGAAGTCCAGTCACAGTGCACCTTACCCGATTGCGCTATGATGCGAGGGGCGCCTACGCGCGAAGAAACCGCATGGCGATAGTATTGCAGTGGTCAACGATGTCTTGTGCAAACAGTGAACCTTCATCCTTTACGACGTAGGAAATCGGCTAGGTTAGGTGAAAAAATGGTCGAGAAATTCAAAGATCTTTCTTTTGAGAGTAGTTCTGGTGTTATGCTCCGCCACGCGGTGAATGACCACATTCTGTTTACTCTAACTGCTTACCAAGATGTATTTCTACCATCAGAGTTTGCATTCCGATGAAATGTTAATTAAAAGATAATTATCCCTATAGCTAATAAAAAACACAATGTAAATATTTGTTAGATCAATTTGTTAACAATCAAATTATTTGTCATTAGCATCAAGTTTAATACAAACGTTCTTGATTTCAAGGTTTCTGCTGTACTAACATTTGTGTTTGCAATTTTCTTTACAGTCGGTATTTCAGAGGTGGTGAATGTTTGTGAAATGTCTTTTTGATGATAATTAAAATAACCGGTAACCTCATAATAAGTACGTAAAGAAATTAATTAAGGCCGAAATTATATTAGATATTTATATTATATATTTATAGCGAAATATATAATATAATTTCGGCCTTAATTCATTTCTTTACATACTTATTATGAGGTTACCGGTTATTTTAATTCTCATGATTAACCTCACACAGAGTTTTCGCCACCTTAGAATGTCTTTTTGTGAGGTTTGCAATACTTTCTTGCGTTTGTAATCGCAAACATGTGTAATTACTAACTTCTTTGTGAAATTGGCCTCTGATGGCTGTGCCCGCAGCGATGTGGCAACGGAGCATGTCATAAACGTTGTCAGTTATTTGCCGGAGCCTAGTAGTATACATATAATGGCACAGGGTTCCCTCTTCCCTGCACAACTAGTTTGGTTAATATCTTATTTTCGCTAAGATGTCAATATTGATGTTCTTTACCTTGCATTTTCAGCAGATACATATGCTATATATATAGACTGAGTCAGCACATTCAGAAACACACTAAAAGAAGATGTAGTACATCTATTTTCTTTTGATATCTCACCTGTGTCTGTTGGTAAATAGTATTCACTTCCACATTCAATTCACATCATCATATATTTGAACCATAAATAATTTACGAGTACATTTAAAGTTTCTGTAGTGGAATATCTGTATCCTTTCAAAGGAGTTAAGCTGTGATAGGTTTTGGCATTTGGTAAAGTAAAATGTATTTTGAAAAGAGTCTCTGAATGTTTTGTTGTGACCGTTAACTCGGCTTTTCCGTTCTTTTGACCGGGTTCCCCTTAGGACGCGTTGGGGGGCACGGTTGGTTTGCATTGAACGCCTGCCAGTACGCGGAGGGCTTGTTAGCCTTCCAAAGGCGCGCGGCTGGCTGTAGAGGCTCAAAGTTTACCACCTAGGGCTGACAAGTCTGCTTTAATGGGGCAGAGCACGGCTCAACATTGGGATAAAGCCATAATCGATACTGTGGAGTGTACCCTCCGGCACGTTCCCAAACACTGCAGTGGCCAGGCGCAACACCCAACACTGCAATGGACAGGCGCAACACCCAAGCCACTTCCACCATTGTGCAGTGGTGGCTAATCAAATCATTAGTTTCGTTTGTCTGAGTTCTATACATTTTATAGAATCTAGATCGCCGACACTTAACCCTATTCCCTGCGGGAGCCAGCATTACGTTAGCCTGCGGGGGGGGGGGCAGATTCTGCCCCCCCAGAGATCTCGAGAACCGCTCGGTCGATTTCGATGGGGAAAGCGTCATTCGATGCGTCATGGCAAAATCTCTCTTTTTGGACCCCGACATTTTTGTTTTGTTCAAAAATGAGGGCCAGGGGGCAAAAAATCCGAAAATTTTGGGTGTTTTTTGAAAGGTCATTGCAGCCATGTGGCTCGCCCGATTTTCATGCCCCAAACGTTTTTGAGCTTCAAATGTACTGGTCTTTAATACATCGAAAGACAAAAAAACAAAATAAAAATCATAGGCGTATTCAGGGAATGTAAAGTGGGGGGATGTTCTGAAAAACATATGTGCTGTTCGTGATTGTTTGGGACGTCATAAACGTCACATGTGGGCATTATATGCTGTAATTTGTTAAATTTGATATATTGCGCATAGGCGGATCCAGGAAAAAAAACATGGGGGGGGGGACACCATGCGCGTAGCGCTTTTATCATCTTACTAATTTGAAGTTGGACCTAATTTGAGGGTGGATATCGCCTCCCATTTTTTATCCTGAGTGTGCCTCTGCCCCAAAAATATGTACAATCCCAGTAACTATGGTGCATATTGCATTGAATTGTTTCTGACGCATTTATTGCACTGCAAACTACGAGGAAGTATGCGCCGCAAAACCGCATTCGTAACACCCTCCCCAAAACAGGAGCCTGGAACCGCATCTGCTGGACCGATATTTTTCTCAAAATTTTGACACAACACGCGCCATTAAATTTTGGGAGAAGTCACAAAGTTTCAGGACGTTAGGCCTAACGGTTTAGATACGGCAAGTGCAAAACTACCGGGGGGGGGGGGGGGGGGGGCAGAATCTGCCCCCGCAGGGAATAGGGTTAAGCGAATAACATTGTAACATTGATGGTGTGCGTGACCATGAACGGGGCACCTCATTTTAACCCGGCAGCCGCTGCACTGGGGCCTTCCTGGCCACCTTCTAGCCGCTAGGGCTTTTGACGTCACTGTGACCTGACCTGACATGGGATTGCCACCATATTTTCCTCACATATGGCCTAGGTATTCATTTAAAGGTGCTCAAAGTTTCAAGTCGCTATCACAACACGTTCTTGTGATATCGACGAGAGACCAGGGGGGGGGGGGATAGCTGATTCCAGCGCCTCGCGGGTTAAATTAAAGTATCAACTTTAACTTAATTCCGAGTGTCTCTCAACAAAGGCATTCAACGGGTCCGGGAATCGAGTTATCGGGTTAGCGGGTCAAGTTATCTCCCGAGAAAGGTCAATACGTTGACGGGTCAACGCGATCCATAAGGTAACAGATCAAGTCACATGGGCCCGGGAACAGGGGGGGGGGGGGGGGGCAGCAGGGGCGCTTGCCCCCCCAACATCTGGACCGGGGGGCGGCGCCCCCCCCAACTTTGGCGATTTTTTTCCCTAAAAATGAGCTCTTTCAATTTTCTTCACAAAAAGTTATATAAAATACGAAAGCCTCCTTATGTCACTTTCATTTTTATTTTTTATTTTATAGCATGTCATAAGTATTATTATTATATGGCTTTGCTTTTACAGCAGCATCGTATACCTTTCTTTTCATTCCTTTTCCTTTTTTCCATTAAATGTTCTATGAGATATAATGGAAAACTTTGGTAGTAGTACATTTGGGGGCAGTTGCCTGCTTGGCGCGTCGTCGTTAAAATGACGATGACCACCACACCACCTAAAATGACGATGCAGTGGCGGATCTACGGTTGGGCAAAATGAGCAATTGCCCCCTCCCCCAAACCACCTGAAATCGGCTCAAAATTGACACATTTCCTGCTATAGAAGAAAATCTAAGCAACTTTTACCATGGAAGGTTTGCTTTAACCCTCGCCCTACGGGGGTCTTAAAACGACCCCCCTGATGTTTTTCTTGCATAACTTTTTAGACATACGACACATCTTGCTGGAATTTTCAGTAGCTAAGTATACAACAATTATACGTATGCTGCAAACAAAAATCATTGAAATTGATTTAGAAATTTGGGAAACAATGATGTTTTGATGACGTCATGTTGGTGGAAAAACGATAAATGTTTGAACAATCGTAGAAAACAGAGTTTCAAAGCAAATTGCAAACTCAATTAAGCAAAGATACAAAATTTTATTTTATTTAAAATGCCAATCTCGAATTTTCGAAGTTTTGGGTTTTTGTTCCCCAAAATGAACAAAAACTGTTTTTTTTTGTGTGAAAAATTACCACAAAATCAAAATTTTCAAAAATGTTTAAAAAAACGGAATACATGAGAGAGAACTGGGTATGGAAAATACTAAAACCAAATTTCAAAGAAATATCTATTGTTGACTGAGTGATGGCTCCCCAAGTGTAAGAAATTCATGACGTCATTTTTTTAATAACTTTTTTGGACTTTTTTTTACCAGATACGAATAAATAATTACCTTTTCTGTATTTATGAAACAAAACTGGTCTAGGAATATGCCTTTTTATTCACGTTTATCAATTTCTCATTTTGAGGTTTTATGACAGAGTAAAATCGCTGTTCTGGACGTTGTCGATCGAGGTCATTCACTGGACCTGTAAGGTCACTCGTTGACCGGAAACCTACAAATTGCATACAGTTAGCTTTCAAACATGACAGGCAACATGTTGGCTCTTACCGTGTTGCTCTATCTTGCTTGGTTTGGAAGTTAACAGGGGGTCGTTTTAGGACGCCCCGTAGGGCGAAGGAAAAAGTTCCCGTAGGGCGAGGGTTAAATCAGCTATCGATGCACAAGCAAGCTAAATCCGATGAGTTTTCAGAATTATGTGAGACTTTTTTGAATTTTGCCCCCGCCCCCCCAAACTCCCGTCCTGGATCCGCTGCTGCACTAACGGCGATAAACATCTGCTGCATTTGGTTTATAAGTTTATCCCACGTCAACGTTACGGATGTGGTCAAACTGGCGAGCGGCCCTCTAGCTGTCCTCGCTGTCTATGCGGACGGGGCGGCAATTGCAAGCAAGAGTTACGTATATGTCGTAGGTTACCGTGATACGGTGATGAAGAGGTCAGTGCAGCCCACACTGGTGGACTTCTTCAAGAGAAAAAAGTCAGGCGTCAGGTACGAGTATTTTATCAGACGACAGGCGGGTTTACAAAGGAAACGGGGGGTGGCATGACCACCACTTTTCATATTTTTTATATTTTGATGTTAACCTGCGTCCTGCCGGGGGCGGGGCATTTAGACGCCCCCTCCCCTAAGGGCGTCTACCCCCCCCCCCAGGTTTTTCGAGGATAGCGAAAAAACGGCGGCGCGCCGTTTTTGCCGTTTCAAAAACGGCGCACGGCGCACAGCACCACCGTTTCAAAAACGGCACACGGCGCACAGCGCCGCCGTTTAAAAAAACGGCGCACGGTGCACAGCGCCGCCGTTTCAGCCGCTGTTTTTGGCACACCTGTTCGGGCATCAAGTATCCACATTGTGTGCAATTCTTGACCACGGGTCTCTCAGGTCAGGTCACTTGACCACACCTCCAAATAAGTTTGCGGTTGTACCACAGCAACAGTTTTTGACCGATCGGTTTCAAACTTACAGGATTTCATAAGGTCATAGGTATATACAATTCGAGTATCTACGATTTTGAATATCGGTGACCTAAGGTCGCCA
The DNA here is from genome assembly GCA_036785665.1 of Chirona hameri. Taxonomy (NCBI): domain Eukaryota; kingdom Metazoa; phylum Arthropoda; class Thecostraca; order Balanomorpha; family Balanidae; genus Chirona; species Chirona hameri. Next base: position 18,950 of record JAXIVJ010003814.1, read on the forward strand.
GTCGGGTCAATTTCGTGACCTCCCATTATAAGTCAATGGGGAAATATTAAAATGTTTCCTATTCCGAGGATACGCATATCAGTCCAATTCCTACAGCATCATGTTATCATATGCTATTATTGATGATCCAGGTTCAATTTTTGTTCAGTAACCCCTACAGAGTCAACCGAGGTCATCTGAGGTCACCAACACTTTTGTGTCAACAACTCTCGATAGAATGAATATAATGAAGTGAAATCGGCATAAATGTGTTTGTCTTGTCGAGACACGTCTCCCAATATGCAACATGACTTACTTGGGTCGCCACTTGACCTTGACCTGAGGTCAAAGTTCTAAGTTGATATAAACTGGGCCAAATGAATGTGATTCGAAGCGCTTTGACGAGACGAACATGATGTCATCAAAATCATTGCCCGTATCTTTATTAGGTCAACAGTTATTTTCTGAACGTTTTGCCAAAAAATAGCCCCTTTGACATTTGATGACCTCTGGAGCTCAAACTATTAACCTGAGATAAAATTGGATGACACGTTATGATTTAATATTTCAAGAGCTTTCGATTGTTTATTTTCGTTTGTTCTATCATAAATCCCGAGATATTTGGGGGTTCCTGGAGCTATGTCCTAAAACTGGAAAATCTGACCTTTGATGACCTCTGGTGACCTCAATACTGACCTGAACAAAAAAATGAAGAAATAGTTTGAAAGTTATTTTTGATGAGATTTCTAACCGTGTTTTCGGTTTTCCAATGAGGAAAATTTGACAACGAAAAGGTGCACCAAGATTAGAAGTGAGAAGATGCCAAAACAAAATATTTGGTTTCGCCCCCCCCCAACCTTAAAATCGTTCCCGGGGCCCCTGGATCAAGACAGCTCCTCACACATGTACATGGGTTAACGGGTTAACAGGTGAGCGTGTCAACCATCCTCTAGTGTATTCAACTTCTATCTTTCCTCAGATGGCACATTCAAGGGAGGATTTACCGTTTGTGTAGCCCCTTTTGTACGTGTACCAATAACCAATAGCCATTTTTAAGGGAGGCAATCAAGCTTACACAATGATCATGTGATCTAACGCAAACACAATTGTTTGGATGTAAATATTCTGATAAAAAGTAACATTCCCATTGATAGCCCCAAATATTCCTTCTGTGCTTTTTGCTGTCTTTTCTGTTATTTTACTAGCTTATACGACCTTGGTCCAATGCTGATATATTATTATTTACCATGTAGCCTAGATCACTCTCCATTTCTATTTGTACTGACTTCTACCCATCCATTCTCTAAGATATATGCTGTTGAATCGGCCTGCGGGCATATTTTTTATGTTTTGCATACATGTGTCAAAAATATGCCCGGTCTGTATGTGTTGCAGAGAGTCCCTGTTTAACGGGAGCCCTGGTCTGTATGTGCTGCAGGGTCTGACAGCCCCGGTCTGTATGTGCTGCAGGGAGTCCCTGTCTGACAGCCCCGGTCTGTATGTGCTGCAGGGAGTCCCTGTCTGACAGCCCCGGTCTGTATGTGCTGTAGGGAGTCCCTGTTTAACGGAAGCCCCGGTCTGTATGTGCTACAGGGAGTCCCTGTCTAACGGAATCCCTGGTCTGTATGTGCTGCAGGGAGTCCCTGTCTAACGGGAGCCCTGGTATGTATGTCCTACAGGGAGTCCCTGTCTGACAGCCCCGGTCTGTATGTGCTGCAGGGAGTCCCTGTTTAACGGGAGCCCCGGTCTGTATGTGCTGCAGGGAGTCCCTGTCTGACAGCCCCGGTCTGTATGTGCTGCAGGGAGTCCCTGTCTGACAGCCCGGTCTGTATGTGCTGCAGGGAGTCCCTGTCTGACAGCCCCGGTCTGTATGTGCTGCAGGGGGTCCCTGTTTAACGGGAGCCCCGGTCTGTATGTGCTGCAGGGAGTCACTGTCTGACAGCCCCGGTCTGTATGTGCTGCAGGGAGTCCCTGTCTGACAGCCCCGGTCTGTATGTGCTGCAGGGAGTCCCTGTCTGACAGCCCCGGTCTGTATGTGCTGCAGGGGGTCCCTGTTTAACGGGAGCCCCGGTCTGTATGTGCTGCAGGGAGTCACTGTCTGACAGCCCCGGTCTGTATGTGCTGCAGGGAGTCCCTGTCTGACAGCCCCGGTCTGTATGTGCTGCAGGGAGTCCCTGTCTGACAGCCCCGGTCTGTATGTGCTGCAGGGGGTCCCTGTTTAACGGGAGCCCTGGTCTGTATGTGCTGCAGGGAGTCCCTGTTTAACGGGAGCCCCGGTATGTATGTGCTGCAGGGAGTCACTGTCTGACAGCCCCGGTCTGTATGTGCTGCAGGGAGTCCCTGTCTAACGGGAGCCCCGGTCTGTATGTGCTGCAGGGAGTCCCTGTCTAACAGGAGTCACGGTCTGTATGTGCTGCAGGGAGTCCCTGTCTGACAGCCACGGTCTGTATGTGCTTCAGGGAGTCCCTGTCTGACAGCCACGGTCTGTATGTGCTGCAGGGAGTCCCTGTTTAACGGGAGCCCCGGTCTGTATGTGCTGCAGGGAGTCCCTGTCTGACGGGAGCCCCGGTCTGTATGTGCTGCAGGGAGTCCCTGTCTAACGGGAGCCCTGGTCTGTATGTGCTACAGGGAGTCCCTGTCTGACAGCCCCGGTCTGTATGTGATGCAGGGAGTCCCTGTCTAACGGGAGCCCCGGTCTGTATGTGCTGCAGGGGGTCCCTGTCTGACGGGAGCCCTGGTCTGTATGTGCTACAGGGAGTTCCTGTCTGACAGCCCCGGGCTGTATGTGCTGCAGGGAGTCCCTGTTTAACGGGAGCCCCGGTCTGTATGTGCTGCAGGGAGTCCCTGTCTGACAGCCCCGGTCTGTATGTGCTGCAGGGAGTCCCTGTCTGACAGCCCCGGTCTGTATGTGCTGCAGGGAGTCCCTGTCTGACAGCCCCGGTCTGTATGTGCTGCAGGAAGCCCTGTCTGACGGGAGCCCCGGTCTGTATGTGCTGCAGGGAGTCCCTGACTGACAGCCCCGGTCTGTATGTGCTGCAGGGAGCCCTGTCTGACGGGAGCCCCAGTCTGTATGTGCTGCAGGGAGTCCCTGTCTGACGGGAGCCCTGGTCTGTATGTGCTGCAGGGAGTCCCTGCCTAACGGGAGCCCTGCTCTGTATGTGCTGCAGGGAGTCCCTGTCTGACGGGAGCCCTGGTCTGTATGTGCTGCAGGGAGTCCCTGTCTGACAGCCCCGGTCTGTATGTGCTGCAGGGGTCCCTGTTTAACGGGAGCCCTGGTCTGTATGTGCTGCAGGGAGTCCCTGTCTGACAGCCCCGGTCTGTATGTGCTGCAGGGAGTCCCTGTTTAACGGGAGCCCCGGTCTGTATGTGCTGCAGGGAGTCACTGTCTGACAGCCCCGGTTTGTATGTGCTGCAGGGAGTCCCTGTTTAACGGAAGCCCCGGTCTTTATGTGCTGCAGGGAGTCACTGTCTGACAGCCCCGGTCTGTATGTGCTGCAGGGAGTCCCTGTCTGACGGGAACCCCGGTCTGTATGTGCTGCAGGGGGTCCCTGTCTGACGGGAGCCCCGGTCTGTATGTGCTGCAGGGAGTCCCTGTTTAACGGGAGCTCCGGTCTGTATGTGCTGCAGGGAGTCCCTGTTTAACGGGAGCACTGGTCTGTATGTGCTGCAGGGAGTCCCTGTCTGACGGGAGCCCGGTCTGTATGTGCTGCAGGGAGTCCCTGTCTGACGGGAGCCCCGGTCTGTATGTGCTGTAGGGAGTCCCTGTTTAACGGGAGCCCTGGTCTGTATGTGCTGCAGGGAGTCCCTGTCTGACAGACACGGTCTGTATGTGTTGCAGGGAGTCCCTGTTTAACGGGAGCCCCGGTCTGTATGTGCTGCAGGGAGTCACTGTCTGACAGCCCCGGTCTGTATGTGCTGCAGGGAATCCCTGTCTGACAGCCCCGGTCTGTATGTGCTGCAGGGAGTCCCTGTCTGACAGCCCCGGTATGTATGTGCTGCAGGGAGTCCCTGTCTGACAGCCCCGGTCTGTATGTGCTGCAGGGGGTCCCTGTTTAACGGGAGCCCTGGTCTGTATGTGCTGCAGGGAGTCCCTGTTTAACGGGAGCCCCGGTATGTATGTGCTGCAGGGAGTCACTGTCTGACAGCCCCGGTCTGTATGTGCTGCAGGGAGTCCCTGTCTAACGGGAGCCCCGGTCTGTATGTGCTGCAGGGAGTCTCTGTCTAACAGGAGCCCCGGTCTGTATGTGCTGCAGGGAGTCCCTGTCTGACAGCCACGGGTCTGTATGTGCTGCAGGGAGTCCCTGTCTAACGGGAGCCCTGCCCTGTATGTGCTGCAGGGAGTCCCTGTCTGACGGGAGCCCTGGTCTGTATGTGCTGCAGGGAGTCCCTGTCTGACAGCCCCGGTCTGTATGTGCTGCAGGGGTCCCTGTTTAACGGGAGCCCTGGTCTGTATGTGCTGCAGGGAGTCCCTGTCTGACAGCCCCGGTCTGTATGTGCTGCAGGGAGTCCCTGTTTAACGGGAGCCCCGGTCTGTATGTGCTGCAGGGAGTCACTGTCTGACAGCCCCGGTTTGTATGTGCTGCAGGGAGTCCCTGTTTAACGGGAGCCCCGGTCTTTATGTGCTGCAGGGAGTCACTGTCTGACAGCCCCGGTTTGTATGTGCTGCAGGGAGTCCCTGTCTGACGGGAACCCCGGTCTGTATGTGCTGCAGGGGGTCCCTGTCTGACGGGAGCCCCGGTCTGTATGTGCTGCAGGGAGTCCCTGTTTAACGGGAGCTCCGGTCTGTATGTGCTGCAGGGAGTCCCTGTTTAACGGGAGCACTGGTCTGTATGTGCTGCAGGGAGTCCCTGTCTGACGGGAGCCCGGTCTGTATGTGCTGCAGGGAGTCCCTGTCTGACGGGAGCCCCGGTCTGTATGTGCTGTAGGGAGTCCCTGTTTAACGGGAGCCCTGGTCTGTATGTGCTGCAGGGAGTCCCTGTCTGACAGCCACGGTCTGTATGTGTTGCAGGGAGTCCCTGTTTAACGGGAGCCCCGGTCTGTATGTGCTGCAGGGAGTCCCTGTCTGACAGACCCGGTCTGTATGTGCTGCAGGGAGTCCCTGTTTAACGGGAGCCCCGGTCTGTATGTGCTGCAGGGAGTCCCTGTCTGACAGCCACGGTCTGTATGTGCTGCAGGGAGTCCCTGTTTAACGGGAGCCCCGGTCTGTATGTGCTGCAGGGAGTCCCTGTCTGACAGCCCCGGTCTGTATGTGCTGCAGGGAGTCCCTGTCTGACAGCCCCGGTCTGTATGTGCTGCAGGGAATCCCTGTCTAACGGGAGCCTGCTGTTCGCACCATTCCCGGCTCGCCTCTTCAGACAGGATGTTCACGGAGGCCGGTACCGCTGTGTCGCCTCCAACAGCCTCGGCAAGATCATCAGCAGGACGGTCCGGCTCAAACCAGGTCAGTCACGGCCTCTGAGCTCCTCACATCAGCTGAAGGTAGTGCTTAAACTTATTGCCATATACAAAACACATTGCAGCTGTTAAAACACGTGCTGTATGAACTCTAATATGAGTATAGATATAACAGGCTTGTTATTTCTGATAAAGGCAATCGCTCGTCAAAGTATATACTAGCTCGTCAAACACTCGACAGTTAAAGGAAATATTTCACCTTGTTTTTTTTCTTCCCAAACACGATTTGATTATATTTTTAATGCAATTTCTTTTTATATTGTCAAAAATGGCCTTATATCGCGCTGATTCAGGACAGAAGGTCGTAAATTATTACTGTTTATCAAAACTGTATGCATACTCTCTGAGTCAGAGTCCTGACGTCACGCGAATTTAAAAGATGGCTCAGCCAATCAGATTAGAAAGTAGTCGCGTAAGGATAGACTCGCATTAGAGATGTGCCAACCGGCGGCCGGCGGTTCGCTTGCTAGCACCAGCTGCAAGCTGATTGGCTGATGGTATAGCCTCTGCCCGGGCTAGATCCAGCACCACATTCTTTCGCCAAAAAAAAACAAATATATTCGGCTGGAGAGTCTTTTCAGTCAAGACAAGTTGCAGATAGGGGTTTTCCAACACGGGCTGCAAAACTGCTATCTCAATTTAAAACTAATGTTGAAGGTGAACTATTTCCTTTAACGCGTCAGTGACTAGCTTCTCAGTCGAATGACATTTACTGGGAGACAGCTACGGTCCCTAGTTATCGACCGAAGTAATGATCGTAACCAGACGCGAAAGGTGGCACTCAAAAAAGGTGGTTTGGGCATCATCCATACTGAGTTCTCTAATATATCTTCAGGTTCTTTGAAAGTCTTACAAAAAGCTTTTGTGGAAATTCTTCCAAAACAAATATTTCTTTGCATTTTTGGGGGTCAAAACCCAAAATTTTGAAAATCCAAGATCGCCATTTGGAAGAAGACAATGTTATATAATTTCTTTTGACGCTTTTTATTTGCAATTTGCATCAAAACGCTATTTTCTACGATTGTTCAAACATGTAACGTTTTTTCACCAAAAATGACATAACATGACATCACTAAAACGTCATTATCTCCCGCAATTCTTCACCGATTTCAATCAAAATTTTGCAGAAGACGTCGAATTACTGCAGAATAAGGTACCGAACGTTTCACTGCGATATCTGTCATAGGTTTCAAGGTATTGAAAACATCCGGGAGGGTGGGTAAAATGTATTCCCCCTAGCGCCGCGCGGGTTAGAATACGGCGCCCGGGCAGCATAGGTTTACTTACATACACACTGGAGAAACAGACATCCCAGTGGTGCCCGGAAATAGGTTTACTTACATACACATTGGGGAAACAGACATCCCAGTGGTGCCCGGAAATAGGTTTACTTACATACACACTGGGGAAACAGACATCCCAGTGGTGCCCGGAAATAGGTTTACTTACATACACATTGGGGAAACAGACATCCCAGTGGTGCCCGGAAAAAGGTTTACTTACATATACACTGGGGAAACAGACATCCCATTGCCTATATGTACACACTGCTTTCCAGAATAGATCAAACTAAATTTAAACACCATTTTGTGGAGTTTGGATACGTAATTTAAGATTCGTAGTTTATGACCACCAAAGAGATATTCAGATAAGTTCATTGACCTGACCTGGGATGGTGAGCTTTGTACCGAAGGTTATCAAATGAACAACTCTGGTCGCGAAAGACATGCCATTTTTTTAATCACACTCTTTTGGAGGTCTCTTTGGAGCCAATAGCAAGGGATTGATTACACGTTGATCGACTTGCCACACTGCGTGACACACCCTGTCCCATGCATAGGACTTGGATCGACTTGCCACACTGCGTGACACACCCTGTCCCATGCATAGGACTTGGATCGACTTGCCACACTGCGTGACACACCCTGTCCCATGCATAGGACTTGTGTGCAATCGGACATTGACTTGACAATGTGTAAATTTGGGATATTGTGAAATGAGTGATGAGTATCTCTATTGTACTAATTTGCACACAGAAGATGCCATTTTCCCTATATATGGTCAAATGCTTCACTTATCTTCTTATATTCTCCCAGTCCATCAGAAAAGAAAATTTGGCTCAACTTACACTACCTTCCCCTACAGTTGCATATACATTGGAGAAACAAACATCAACTACCTACATATACATTTGAGAGATAGACAGACAGACAGACAGACAGACAGACAGAGCTTAGTCAAATAGCAATAAGATGCTTCGTCAACACAAACTTTGTCAAGACTGGATTTCAATCGTCACCACTAATAACATATTTACAATAGTCATGTTACACATGCCTTTGTCTTGTTTTTCACGCATATTTCGATAGCATAGCTAATATTGCTCCTTGACCTCATGTTTGATTCATTTATCGAAGTCCACGTCAAGGTCAGGTCAAGGTGAGGTTAAATAAGACCAAAATTGACAATGACCACAAGAGACACATGCTTGTGGAACAGTGCTGGATCAGAAATACGATTGTTTAGGTACGATTGTCGGGACTGACTGACGGGCACTCCTGGCCCGACCCTGGGTTATTGTTTAGGTACAATTGTCGGGACTGACGGACGGACACTCCCGGCCCGACCCTGGGTTATTGTTTAGGTACGATTGTCGGACGGACGGACACTCCCGGCCCGACCCTGGGTTATTGTTTAGGTACAATTGTCGGGACTGACGGACGGACACTCCCGGCCCGACCCTGGGTTATTGTTTAGGTACAATTGTCGGGACTGACGGACGGACACTCCCGGCCCGACCCTGGGTTATTGTTTAGGTACAATTGTCGGGACTGACGGACGGACACTCCCGGCCCGACCCTGGGTTATTGTTTAGGTACGATTGTCGGGACTGACGGAAGGACACTCCCGGCCCGACCCTGGGTTATTGTTTAGGTACGATTGTCGGGACTGACGGAAGGACACTCCCGGCCCGACCCTGGGCTATTGTTTAGGTACCATTGTCGGGACTGACGGACGGACACTCCCGGCCCGACCCTGGGTTATTGTTTAGGTACAATTGTCGGGACTGACGGACGGACACTCCCGGCCCGACCCTGGGTTATTGTTTAGGTACGATTGTCGGGACTGACGGAAGGACACTCCCGGCCCGACCCTGGGTTATTGTTTAGGTACGATTGTCGGGACTGACGGAAGGACACTCCCGGCCCGACCCTGGGTTATTGTTTAGGTACGATTGTCGGGACTGACGGAAGGACACCTTCTGTTCCCTTCTGAACCCTACTTTAGCCAAGCTAAGTAGCTGTTGGATAGCTCTGTTGTTTTTGTGTATTTTTTGAGCAACCACATTATATTTAGATATAAGGATTAGATATTTAGTTTTGTGGATCGTTTAAGTATTATTTTTAAGCATTCATAGTTAGCTGTTACCTCTTACTTGCTTTTTAAAGGACTTTTCATTCTAGCTTGTGTGCGCCAAAATTGTCTTAGTCTTATTTTTGTGTTATTAGTTGCAGGGTTGGATAAGTAGATATTTTAGAAAATTAGGGATAATTAAGGTGTATTTAGTATTCAGTTTATTTAAGGATTAGATATTTAGTCTAGTATTAGGTGCACTCATAGCTGATTTGTGTTACTAGCTTTACCTAGATCTAGTTAAGGTTTAGAAGAAGAAAAAACAAACAAAAAAAAGTTAAGTTAAGTTAGTAAAGTATTGAAAAGTGCATAGTACCTAAGTTATATACCTAAGTTACTAGTGTATTCAAATGAGCATGACTAGGATGCAGGCGAAGGTAGCAGAGCTAGAGGCCCTCCAGGCTAGAGTAGCGGAGCTTGAGGCGCAGTTAAGTAAGTGTAGGTGTAGAGATGAGCCGCAAGAGGGTGTAGCTCCTGACCAAGGAACGTATGCGCAGATTGTGGTTAGGGGGTCAGAAAAGGAGCCTACAGGATCAGGGACCAGTGGTAGTTCTGATAGGGGCATAAGGGAGGAGGATAAGGCAAAAGTGGATAGTGCGGCTGGGGTTTGGAAGTGTGTTGGAGGGTCACGTTTCTGGAGACCCAACATTGTGGAAAGTAATGCTAGGGCCACAGACAGTAAGGATGAGGAGGGGTGCTGGGTAATGGAGGGTGGTAGCAGAATCTGGAGGAGGAAGAGGGAAGGGGATCAGGAGGGATGGACAAAAGTTCAGGGTAGAGTCAGGCAGTACAGCCCCAGGGAACATCAGCAGGTTACACTAGCAAATAGGTTCAGTGCGTTGGAGTCAGCAGCTGAAAGTGACAAGGTGCAGATTCAGCATTTAGTGGTTGGGGACTCGAGGGTAAGGCCCTTAAGGCGAACATTCTGTGGGAAGAGGGACAAATGTATAGTTAAACCGGGGGCAAAAGTAGTTGATATGGGCCCTGTCATTGAGGCAGAACTGGGTAGGAGTAGCCCGGAGACAGTTATAATACAGGTGGGGGTGAACAACATAGGACCTAGACAGAGTGTGAGAATAGTAGCGGAGTACCGGAGCCTGCTGCAGAGGTTGAAGGAGTCCAGGAAACCAGTCATTGTGACTGGCATCCTCCCTCGCTGTGGAGCCAGTGAGGAGTGGTACTCAAGAGCTCTGTCTGTGAACAGCTCAGTTCAGAACTTATGTTCAGCTATGGGGCTTAGTTATGTAGACTTATGGGATCAGTTCTATGAGTGGCATAGGTACTATATGAAGGATGGGCTTCACTTATCGGATGAGGGGGCAAGGGCTTTGGGAGATGCCTACAGAAGTGTCATTCAGGGAAACTAGGTAGGAGGGGGGGTTCAGGGACGCTAGTACTAGGGCATCAAGAAGTAAGCATTGGTAGAAGTTCATGTCAGTATAGGACAGTAGATCATAATTCCCTCAGAATTAGTAGAGTCAGCTCAAAGTATAAGATCACATGTGTGTTGCTGAATGCCCAAAGTATTAGGTCTAAATTTGATGAGTTTGAGTGTTATGTTGCCCTTGAAAAGCCTGATATCATTTGTGTAACCGAGACATGGGTTAGTGAGGGGTATAATAGGGATAGGCTACAGGATTTCGAGTTACAAGGGTATAACATGTTCTCATACTGCAGAGAATCACGGCAGGGAGGCGGAGTGTTTGTATATGTAAATAGCTTGTACTGCACTACTAGAGTTGATGATTCTAGTAAAGTAAAAGAAGTAGAATCAATCTGGCTTGACATTAAAATTGGTACAGGAAACAGAGGAAGGTTGAGGATAGGTGCATTTTACAGACCAGGGAATCTTCCAAGGAACTCCCAAGCTGAAACAGACCAAGATATTTGTGAGGAAATACGTAGGAACTTTCGGGCTCAGTGTCTTATTATGGGAGATTTTAACTTAAGAGGATACGAAAGTATAGCAGAGGAAACAAATGAGTGTAGGTTGTATAGGCAAATCTTTGAAGAGGAGCTTTTCATGCATCAGTTTGTAACAGAGCCAACCAGACATTGCTCCATTCTAGACCTTGTATTCTCAGACAACAGTGATCTAGTTAGTGACATAAGTATTTGTGCAGGTCTAGGAACCAGTGATCACAATATGGTTAAATTCAATATCTCATCAGAAATGAGGCCCAAAGATAACCTTATTATGGTTCCAAACTTCAGCCGGGCTGATTTTGATGGTATTAGAAATGACCTCGCACAGGTAAAATGGAACGTTGAGTTGGCAGGTTTAGATGCATGTGAGGCCTGGAATGTTTTCAAAGCTAGATTAAGCCAAATTCAAAATCGGCATATACCCCTCAGGCACAAACGTAACAGAACCAAGGGCAATCCAGTTTGGCTTACCCCAGAAGTAAGGAGTGCTATACAAGCTAAAAGAAGTGCATTTGGCATTTTGAAGGGATCTTCACTAGATATAAATCAGAAGGCCTACCAGAATGCAAGAAATTCAGTTAAGAAAAAGGTCAGAGCAGCTAAAAGGGCAAAGGAACTTGATTTAGCTAGACATTGTAATGCAGATAGTAAGAAGTTCTTCAGTTTTTATAAGTTAAGTACAGTTTCCAAAAATATAGGTCCATTTAAGGTAGATGATGTGTTATTTAGCAAGGACAGTGAAATGGTTGAAGTGCTTAATGATCAGTTTCAATCTGTCTTTACTATCGAGGACCAGAGTAGTATTGCAGCACTTCAGCCTGAGCTAGAGACAGAGGAGACTATAGGAGAGCTAGGTGGCATAAGTAGTGAACTTGTTCTAGAATATCTAAAGAAAGTAAGGCCTAACAAGGCAGAAGGACCTGATGAAATCCATGCTAGACTTTTAAGAGAATCTGAAAGGGAGTTGTCGGTTCCATTAGCCATAATATTTTCTAAATCACTTGCAGATAGTAAAATTCCACTTGATTGGAAAAGAGCAAATGTTGTTCCTATTCATAAAAAGGGAGATAGAAGTAAAGAGGAAAACTATAGACCAGTTAGTCTGACCTCATTAGTCTGCAAGGTGCTTGAATCAATCATCAAAGATAAGATTGTTGAATTCTTGGAGCAAAATGAACTCATCAAAGATACACAGCATGGCTTTAGGAAGGGCCGTTCTTGTTTAACTAATCTTCTGGAGTTTTTGGATGTTGCAACAGATAGCGTTGATCAGGGTAAACAGCTAGATGTAGCTTTTCTTGATTTCAGTAAAGCATTTGACAAAGTCCCCCATACAAGACTGGGGTTGCAACTTAAAATTCATGGGATCAGGGGCAAGATTCTGGATTGGATAGAAACGTGGCTTTCAGGACGCCAGCAAAGGGTTATATTGAATGGGTGCCAATCACAATGGAAGGAGGTTCTCAGTGGGGTTCCACAGGGCTCAGTCCTGGGCCCATTGCTTTTTATAATATTTGTGAATGCAATTGAGAACGGTATAGACAGCAAAGTCTTGAAATTTGCAGACGATCTAAAAGTTGTCAGGATTATTAGAGGAAAACATGATCAGGATGTTTTTCAATCAGATCTGGACAAGCTAGTTGAGTGGTCTGAAGCATGGCAGATGAAATTCAATTTGAGTAAATGTAAGATTATGCACGCTGGACGGGTTAGCAGTAAACATAGGTATGAAATGGGTGGGCAGAAAATGGAGCAGATTGAAAAGGAAAGAGATTTAGGTGTCGTGGTAAACAATAGACTATCAGCGTCAGACCAGGTTGTAGAAGCTAGGAAAAAGGCACTTAGAATGCTAGGGGCCATTAACAGAAATGTTTCCTACAAGAGTGAAAAGGTAATAACAAAACTGTATTGTGCATACGTTAGACCACATTTGGAGTATTGTGTACAAGCCTGGTCTCCAACATATGAGAAAGATTGCTGGTTGTTAGAAAGAGTTCAAAAAAGGGCAACAAAAATGATTAATTGTCTTGGTAGTTTACCTTATGAAGATAGATTAAGGAAATTGGATATGTTTTCACTTAGATATAGAAGGCTAAGAGGAGATCTAATTGAAGTCTTCAAATTTGTAAATAGTCAGCATTCTGGATATTTAAAGGGTATGTTTGAGTTCAATAGGGAAAATCGAGGTAGAGGTCATCAGCATAAACTCATTATGAAACAAAGTAGGACTAGGCTGCGACAGTCATTTTTCAGTAGAAGGGTTGTAGGACATTGGAATATGCTACCAGGGGATGTCGCTGATGCAGTGACACTTGCTTCCTTCAAAATTAGATTAGATAAATACTTTACAGAGAAGGGATTAGTTCATAAATACTCGTGGGATTAGCCTTCTTTTATGCAGGTAGAGTAAGGTGATTTGAAGGGGCGAGACTGGTGGAGGGGGGGGGGGGGGGGGGGTGCAACCTCGGATGGGCCCAAGAGGCTCTTTGTTGCACTTTTCTTTTATGTCTTATGTCTTCTTTTATGACACTCCCGGCCCGACCCTGGGTTATTGTTTAGGTACGATTGTCGGGACTGACGGAAGGACACTCCCGGCCCAACCCTGGGTTATTGTTTAGGTACGATTGTCGGGACTGACGGAAGGACACTCCCGGCCCGACCCTGGGTTATTGTTTAGGTACGATTGTCGGGACTGACGGACGGACACTCCCGGCCCGACCCTGGGTTATTGTTTAGGTACGATTGTCGGGACTGACGGAAGGACACTCCCGGCCCGACCCTGGGTTATTGTTTAGGTACGATTGTCGGGACTGACGGACGGACACTCCCGGCCCGACCCTGGGTTATTGTTTAGGTACGATTGTCGGGACTGACGGAAGGACACTCCCGGCCCGACCCTGGGTTATTGTTTAGGTACAATTGTCGGGACTGACGGAAGGACACTCCCGGCCCGACCCTGGGTTATTGTTTAGGTACGATTGTCGGGACTGACGGAAGGACACTCCCGGCCCGACCCTGGGTTATTGTTTAGGTACGATTGTCGGGACTGACGGAAGGACACTCCCGGCCCGACCCTGGGTTATTGTTTAGGTACGATTGTCGGGACTGACGGAAGGACACTCCCGGCCCGACCCTGGGTTATTGTTTAGGTACGATTGTCGGGACTGACGGACGGACACTCCCGGCCCGACCCTGGGTTATTGTTTAGGTACGATTGTCGGGACTGACGGAAGGACACTCCCGGCCCGACCCTGGGTTATTGTTTAGGTACGATTGTCGGGACTGACGGAAGGACACTCCCGGCCCGACCCTGGGTTATTGTTTAGGTACGATTGTCGGGGCTGACGGAAGGACACTCCCGGCCCGACCCTGGGTTACTGTTTAGGTACGATTGTCGGGACTGACGGACGGACACTCCCGGCCCGACCCTGGGTTATTGTTTAGGTACGATTGTCGGGACTGACGGAAGGACACTCCCGGCCCGACCCTGGGTTATTGTTTAGGTACGATTGTCGGGACTGACGGACGGACACTCCCGGCCCGACCCTGGGTTATTGTTTAGGTACAATTGTCGGGACTGACGGACGGACACTCCCGGCCCGACCCTGGGTTATTGTTTAGGTACGATTGTCGGGACTGACGGAAGGACACTCTCGGCCCGACCCTGGGTTATTGTTTAGGTACAATTGTCGGGACTGACGGACGGACACTCCCGGCCCGACCCTGGGTTATTGTTTAGGTACGATTGTCGGGACTGACGGAAGGACACTCCCGGCCCGACCCTGGGTTATTGTTTAGGTACAATTGTCGGGACTGACGGAAGGACACTCCTGGCCCCACCCTGGGTTATTGTTTAGGTACGATTGTCGGGACTGACGGAAGGACACTCCCGGCCCGACCCTGGGTTATTGTTTAGGTACGATTGTCGGGACTGACGGAAGGACACTCCCGGCCCGACCCTGGGTTATTGTTTAGGTACGATTGTCGGGACTGACGGAAGGACACTCCCGGCCCGACCCTGGGTTATTGTTTAGGTACGATTGTCGGGACTGACGGAAGGACACTCCCGGCCCGACCCTGGGTTATTGTTTAGGTACGATTGTCGGGACTGACGGAAGGACACTCCCGGCCCGACCCTGGGTTATTGTTTAGGTACAATTGTCGGGACTGACGGAAGGACACTCCCGGCCCGACCCTGGGTTATTGTTTAGGTACGATTGTCGGGACTGACGGAAGGACACTCCCGGCCCGACCCTGGGTTATTGTTTAGGTACGATTGTCGGGACTGACGGAAGGACACTTCCGGCCCGACCCTGGGTTAACGGACTACCCCCAGCTGCACTCACAGTCGACTTTGAGCAAACGAACGGTCACCCGGCGACATTCAACTCCACCTGCGTTTGTCATGCCCCGCAGTCCCAATAGGCATGCCGTATGCATGTATGTCTGAATATATGAATGCGAGCAATATGTGTGGGTACGATAAACTGCATGTTGGCGCCTTCTGCGACACGTTATCCTGACCGACGGCCATGCAAATGAGATTATAGAATGAGCAAGGCCGGCATCAGTGAATGATTGTCGATCGATCCTTGGAGGACCAAGCGAGCGCCACATAATGTGACGTCGCTCCAGTCTGGACAGCTCAGCACGGGAACACGGGAACGTCGCTCCAGTCTGGGCGGCTCAGCACGGGAACGTCCCTCCAGTCTGGGCGGCTCAGCACGGGAACGTCCCTCCAGTCTGGACAGCTCAGCACGGGAACGTCGCTCCAGCCTGGACAGCTCAGCACGAGAACGTCCCTCCAGTCTGGACAGCTCAGCACGGGAACGTCCCTCCAGTCTGGGCGACTCAGCACGGGAACGTCCCTCCAGTCTGGACAGCTCAGCACGGGAACGTCGCTCCAGTCTGGTCAGCTCAGCACGGGAACGTCGCTCCAGCCTGGGCAGCTCAGCACGGGAACGTCCCTCCAGTCTGGACAGCTCAGCACGGGAACACGGGAACGTCGCTCCAGTCTGGGCGGCTCAGCACGGGAACGTCCCTCCAGTCTGGGCGGCTCAGCACGGGAACGTCCCTCCAGTCTGGACAGCTCAGCACGGGAACGTCGCTCCAGCCTGGACAGCTCAGCACGGGAACACGGGAACGTCGCTCCAGTCTGGACAGCTCAGCACGGGAACGTCGCTCCAGTCTGGACAGCTCAGCACGGGAACGTCGCTCCAGTCTGGACAGCTCAGCACGAGAACGTCGCTCCAGCCTGGACAGCTCAGCACGGGAACACGGGAACGTCGCTCCAGTCTGGACAGCTCAGCACGGGAACGTCGCTCCAGTCTGGACAGCTCAGCACGGGAACGTCGCTCCAGCCTGGACAGCTCAGCACGGGAACACGGGAACGTCGCTCCAGTCTGGACAGCTCAGCACGGGAACACGGGAACGTCGATCCAGTCTGGACAGCTCAGCACGGGAACGTCGCTCCAGCCTGGACAGCTCAGCACGTGAACGTCGCTCCAGTCTGGTCAGCTCAGCACGGGAACGTCGCTCCAGTCTGGACAGCTCAGCACGGGAACACGGGAACGTCGCTCCAGTCTGGACAGCTCAGCACGGGAACGTCGCTCCAGTCTGGACAGCTCAGCACGGGAACGTCGCTCCAGTCTGGACAGCTCAGCACGGGAACGTCGCTCCAGTCTGGTCAGCTCAGCACGGGAACGTCGCTCCAGTCTGGACAGCTCAGCACGGGAACACGGGAACGTCGCTCCAGTCTGGTCAGCTCAGCACGGTAGCGTCGCTCCAGTCTGGACAGCTCAGCACGGGAACGTCGCTCCAGTCTGGACAGCTCAGCACGGGAACACGGGAACGTCGCTCCAGTCTGATCAGCTCAGCACGGGAACGTCGCTCCAGTCTGGACAGCTCAGCACGGGAACACGGGAACGTCGCTCCAGTCTGGTCAGCTCAGCACGGGAACGTCGCTCCAGTCTGGACAGCTCAGCACGGGAACACGGGAACGTCGCTCCAGTCTGGACAGCTCAGCACGGGAACGTCGCTCCAGTCTGGTCAGCTCAGCACGGGAACGTCGCTCCAGTCTGGACAGCTCAGCACGGGAACGTCGCTCCAGTCTGGACAGCTCAGCACGGGAACGTCGCTCCAGTCTGGACAGCTCAGCACGGGAACACGGGAACGTCGCTCCAGTCTGGACAGCTCAGCACGGGAACGTCGCTCCAGCCTGGGCAGCTCAGCACGGGAACGTCGCTCCAGTCTGGACAGCTCAGCACGGGAACGTCGCTCCAGTCTGGACAGCTCAGCACGGGAACGTCGCTCCAGTCTGGACAGCTCAGCACGGGAACACGGGAACGTCGCTCCAGTCTGGACAGCTCAGCACGGGAACGTCGCTCCAGCCTGGACAGCTCAGCACGGGAACGTCGCTCCAGTCTGGACAGCTCAGCACGGGAACACGGGAACGTCGCTCCAGTCTGGACAGGTCAGCACGGGAACGTCGCTCCAGTCTAGACAGCTCAGCACGGGAACACGGGAACGTCGCTCCAGTCTGGACAGCTCAGCACAGGAACGTCGCTCCAGCCTGGACAGCTTAGCACGGGAACGTCGCTCCAGTCTGGACAGCTCAGCACGGGAACGTCGCTCCAGCCTGGACAGCTCAGCACGGGAACACGGGAAAGTCGCTCCAGTCTGGACAGCTCAGCACGGGAACACGGAACCGGCAGCAGTTTGAATACACGTGAACAGAGGAGATGTGCCACGCAAACATATCTGGCTATATTTACCTTCGTCGAGGCGGCACACGGCCAGAGCAGCAAACACATTAGGGGGGGGGGGGGGGCGCCGGGAGTGGGGCGGGCGCGGCGGCGGTGGACTTGCGCCTGCCCGGGCAAACGATCATCCCTCTTCCGGTATCAGTCTGTCACGCGCCACCATTGGCGAAAAAGGACAGCAGGATGGCTGCGATGCGTCAGCGCCAACACTGCCCGCCGGCTGTCAGCACTTTGTAACTGCTGTCCAGTCTGGGCTGTCCAGTCTGTCCAGTCTGTCCAGTCTGTCCAGTCTGTCCAGTCTGTCTTGTCTGTCCAGTCTGTCCAGTCTGTCGAGTCTGGGCTGTCAGAGACCAGGTTGAGGTAGTTCGGAAGCTGAACAGCCCTGTCCTGTCAGGCTGGGACGATGCATTCATTCAAGTTCTGCAAACTTATCATAAAGTTCAACCCATACCGTCAAAACATCATCAACTGAAGTTTGCTACAACTACTGGTCAGTGATCACATACTGTGCCATGCTCAGTGCCTGGCGTGATATGACGCGCTGCATTTATATTCCGCTTTGTCTTGTGCGACGCCGTTTGCTTTCGTTACGCCTGGTAGATATCGCTTCAACACGCGCTTTGCCGCCACCGTGTGTTTGGTGACAAATTGACAATCGATGGCTGCGTCGGTAGCCTGCTACGACATGGCGACGATGGAAAATGTTTGCAGACACGGCTGGCTTTCAAATGGTCCTGTAGGCGCGTTCATTGCCTAAAATGCAATCTTTGCGTGCACACAATTACTGGAAAACTTCTGTATTATGGACAACGCCCTTGCATTTGTTTTGCATCATGTGACAGCGTTTGCAACCATGCCAGGACAAGTATTGGTGGTTAGCTCTGTTTATTATGTCGTACACAGCAGCGTTCTGCCTCCAAATAGACCATTCATCGATTCGACTTTTTGTCTGCATGGATTTGATTTTTAAAATGAATGTAATGGATTAATTGATATAACGCGGATTTAATGGATTTAATGGATTTTAAAGTACCAAACGAAAGTTGTGCAATTAAAAAGTAAAAGCCGGCTCAATAGTTTTGCCCATTTCTTGCTTTCTAGGTTGAGAGATGATAGCAGAATTATAGTGTGGGCTGAAAAATTGAGTGTGATGAATACTTTCTTCGCTACGCTCGTAGCGAAGAAAGTATTCTCCACACAGGATCGAAAATAAACTCGGAATTTAGCGGTTTCGGACCTCCGAAACGGCCGACCGTTGGTATGGTGTTACAGCCGGGACATTTGATACACTCTCTGAAATCGGTCCCTTGAGAGTCCTCACTGAATACGTGATTTTTCTCACATATAAGTGGCCAACCAGCCCCGCCCGACCCAGCCTGACCGTAACGCTTTTGAGGAGCTTATATCTTTGGAATCCCGCATCCGATTGAAAATCGGTCTTCGCCATCTGATAGCCCCATTCAATCAATTATGTTATTGACATGCTTCGTCTCACGTGAGGGGTTAGCATGGCGCGTGGCACGTGCTGAGTGAGGGGTGTCAGAAAACGTTCCCCTGCTATAGCTAAGAAACGGCTGGACCGATTAAGCTGACATTTGGTGTCAATGTCGCGCAAGTCAAACTCTGGGTCACACTGCACGTGCGTATGTGCACACCCCTGTTCCGTAACTCATAAACTATCGGGTTTCTACGGCCTCGCTCGTCCTTTAACACGCGCCGTGCCGGTGCTCGGCGCCACCTTCGCCATGCGGGGGGGGACCCCTCCCACTCTAACTCGAAAACTAAAAAGGACAGAAAGACGTATAAAAGAGCGTTCGAAAACTCTGGACAAGCACATTCGAAAGTACTTAAACATTTGTTTGCTAAAGCCAATATTGAGGTCACCAGAGGTCATCAAAGGTCAAATTTTCCAGTTTTAGGATTTCTCTCCAGAAACCCCCAGCTATCACAGGAACTCTGCTAGTTAGAAACAAACCGAAAAAGCAATGGGAAGTACTTTGAAAATACAATTGCCAAAACGTCCTCAGATTTGAACTCAGGTCAATAGTTTAGGCGTCAGAGCTCATCAAATGTCAAAAAGGCTATTTGTTACAAACAGTTTTTCACGAATAGCTTTTTACCTAATAACGACAAAGCAATAATTGTGATGCCATCGTGTTTTTCTCGACAAGGCGTTTAGACTCATATTAATGTTGATCATGTTAGTTCATCTTCAAAATTTGACCTCAGGTCAAGGTCAAGTGGTAACCCAAGTAGGTCATATTGCATATGGGAAGACGTGCCTCGGCGGGACAAATACATTGGTGTCGGTTACATTTCTCTATCGTCATTATGTTCGAGAGTTATTGACATACAACTGTTGGTGACCTCGGATGACCTCGGCTGACCCTGTAGGGGTCACTGAACAAAAATGGCACCTAGGTCATCAAGAATGGTATAATAACATGATCCAGAAATAATTATACTGATATTTTGCGTATCCTTGGAATAGGAAGCATTTTAATATTTCCCCATTGTCTTATAACATTTTTTTTTGGGAGGTGGGGTCACGTGACCTGGTCTGGTGACCTGACCTGAGATGACCCGAGGTATTTTTTTACATAATGTGGGCAATTCATGCTCGAACAGCTGTGCCTAAAACGGCGGCGCTGCGCGCCGCCATTTTTTCGCTATCCTAAAAAAAAACAGAAGGGGGGGGGGGGGTCTTAAAACCCCCCCGCACGGCGAGGGTTAACCCGCGAGTTACTCTGGGGGCTATTTTTTGCCCCCCTCCCGTTATTTTGCAATATCTCCTCAACGAACACCGGTATCGTCACCAAACTTGCAGTACCTTCTCTCACATCAATTCTACACATGTTGGCAAAATAAAAAGATATGAGGTTATGATAGGTCAACCGGGAATCACGTCAGAGTGACGTCATGTTCTTCGGGTTTTGTTGCAAAATAATGGTTTGCGGAAAACGCTGTCAAAGGTACGATGTTTGAGATAAACTCAATTGTCTTAAATCAAATGAATGCCAATAGACCGGGCTATCGAACTGCTATTTCAGATTTTTGAGTTTTTCTTTAATAAATTTTTTTGAGAAATACAAATACAATTTTTTTTTAAATCAAGAAAAAATCCGAATTATCAAAAAACCGGAATATATGTGATCGCGACGTGTGCGGTGAATATGTGTACCCAATTTGAAGTCGATATCTTCGAAAATGACTGAGTTATGACCTTTAAATGACAAAATTGACCACCTCTCACAGCATTACTATGCATAAAAAACGCATTTCCATTTTTGCTTTTTACTTCTATTTATATGGAACAAACAATGTTCTAAGGCCATTTTACGCGTTCTAGACGAAAAAACCCCATACACATGTGTTACAACGCCTAATGACCGTAATCTGAAGTTTGACCTCGTGACCTCGGATGACCTTGACCTGACCCAAGGTCATAAACAGCTTAGAAAGGTACTTATAAGTGTCAGACACACGAATCATACCGATTTATCGACAGCTTATGCGTTCAATATCGCAATTTTGCGCGACAATTCCATCCATCGCGACCTTTTGACACGGTCAAACATTTTGTACTTGACCTGACCTGTGACGTCATCGGTGACCCCGTGGTCAACAATATTATGTTTCCCTCGATAAATTTCCCAGGGCTATCGAATGCTGTTTGAATTTTTACATTCGGTCCAGTAGTTCCGGCGATCCGAGGGGGGGGGGGGGAAATAGCCCCCCCCCCCAGTAAGTCGCGTTATGAAATATACCCCAGTAACTCGCGGGTTAAGGCGTCTTACTGGTTTGAATAGCCCTAACGAAACAAACACGACGAAGTTAAAATCGTTTCCTATCTTTATTTGTAATGTTTTATTGACAAAAGTTTTACCAAAGGACAGCCATTTGACCTTTGGTGATCTCTGGAGCCTCAACTATTGACCTGATTTAAAACCCTAAGTGATTGCATCTTTAAGGAGTTATCTATTGTTTTGTTTTCTGTTTTTTCTTAGCTATCATAGTTCCCGATATGTTTGGGTTGGTTTGATTTGTGGACCAAGTACCATATCCTCTTGGTACCAAAGCGCTAACTGAAACTCTCACCCTGTTCCGAGGGATAATGGGGCCAGGACGATTTTTTCAGAGGCCCGCCGGGGATATGGTGTGTGTGTGCGTGTGTGTACGTGCGTGCGTGCGTGCGTGCGTGCGTGCGTGCGTGCGTGCGTGCGTGCGTGTGTGTGTGTGTGTGTGTGTGTGTGTGTGTGTGTGTGTGTGTGTGTGTGTGTGTATGTGTGTGTGTGTGTGTGTGTGTGTGTGTGTGTGTGTGTGTGTGTGTGTGTGTGTGTGTGTGTGTGTGTGTGTGTGTGTGTGTGTGTGTGTGTGTGTGTGTGTGTGTGTGTGTGTGTGTGTGTGTGTGTGTGTGTGTGTGTGTGTGTGTGTGTGTGTGTGTGTGTGTGTGTGTGTGTGTGTGTGTGTGTGTGTGTGTGTGTGTGTGTGTGTGTGTGTGTGTGTGTGTGTGTGTGTGTGTGTGTGTGTGTGTGTGTGTGTGTGTGTGTGTGTGTGTGTGTGTGTGTGTGTGTGTGTGTGTGTGTGTGTGTGTGTGTGTGTGTGTGTGTGTGTGTGTGTGTGTGTGTGTGTGTGTGTGTGTGTGTGTGTGTGTGTGTGTGTGTGTGTGTGTGTGTGTGTGTGTGTGTGTGTGTGTGTGTGTGTGTGTGTGTGTGTGTGTGTGTGTGTGTGTGTGTGTGTGTGTGTGTGTGTGTGTGTGTGTGTGTGTGTGTGTGTGTGTGTGTGTGTGTGTGTGTGTGTGTGTGTGTGTGTGTGTGTGTGTGTGTGTGTGTGTGTGTGTGTGTGTGTGTGTGTGTGTGTGTGTGTGTGTGTGTGTGTGTGTGTGTGTGTGTGTGTGTGTGTGTGTGTGTGTGTGTGTGTGTGTGTGTGTGTGTGTGTGTGTGTGTGTGTGTGTGTGTGTGTGTGTGTGTGTGTGTGTGTGTGTGTGTGTGTGTGTGTGTGTGTGTGTGTGTGTGTGTGTGTGTGTGTGTGTGTGTGTGTGTGTGTGTGTGTGTGTGTGTGTGTGTGTGTGTGTGTGTGTGTGTGTGTGTGTGTGTGTGTGTGTGTGTGTGTGTGTGTGTGTGTGTGTGTGTGTGTGTGTGTGTGTGTGTGTGTGTGTGTGTGTGTGTGTGTGTGTGTGTGTGTGTGTGTGTGTGTGTGTGTGTGTGTGTGTGTGTGTGTGTGTGTGTGTGTGTGTGTGTGTGTGTGTGTGTGTGTGTGTGTGTGTGTGTGTGTGTGTGTGTGTGTGTGTGTGTGTGTGTGTGTGTGTGTGTGTGTGTGTGTTGATTACATCTTATTGATTGGCTATATTGATTATAATTATTCAATTCATCATAATTTTTTCCTTTCAAGAAACCGTCACTTATTTTTAGTCGGTAATATAACAACACCGCCGTGGGACATCAGAGGACAGGCATTGTGGATGATGCAGCGGATTGCAGAGGCGGCTGTGTCTGCCGGATGATCTGTGTTGTTGGATAGGCGGATCAGGGTTGGTCTGGCGGAACACGTCCGTCCGACGGGACACGTCCATCTGACGGGACACGTCCGTCTGACGGGGCTGTGGTAGTGCTGCTGTACCGGCGGCGGTATGACCGGCGCCCGACCTCAGTCGGCTGACAGGATGTCCGCCCAGCCGTCTGTTTGTCCCGCTGAGGAGTGTGCTATCCCGCTGAGGAGTGTGCTGTCCCACTGAGGAGTGTGCTGTCCCGCTGAGGAGTGTGCTGTCCCGCTGAGGAGTGCGCTGTCCCGCTGAGGAGTGCGCTGTCCCGCTGATGAGTGCGCTGTCCCGGGAGTGTGCTGTCCCGCTGAGGATCGCGCTGTCTCGCTGAGGAGTGCGCTGTCCCGCTGAAGAGTGCGCTGTCCCGCTGAGGAATGCGCTGTCTCGCTGAGGAGTGCGAGAGCGCTGTCCTGCTGAGGAGTGCGCTGTCCCGCTGAGGAGTGTGCTGTCTCGCTGAGGAGTGTGCTGTCCCGCTGAGGAGTGTGCTGTCACGCTGAGGAGTGTGCTGTCCCGCTGAGGAGTGCGCTGTCCCGCTGAGGAGTGTGCTGTCCCGCTGAGGAGTGTGCTGTCCCGCTGAGGAGTGTGCTGTCCCGCTGAGGAGTGTGCTGTCCCGCTGAGGAGTGCGCTGTCCCGCTGAGGAGTGTGCTGTCCCGCTGATGAGTGCGCTGTCCCGCTGAGGAGTGCGCTGTCCCGCTGAGGAGTGTTCTGTCCCGCTGAGGAGTGTGCTGTCCCGCTGAGGAGTGTGCTGTCCCGCTGAGGAGTGTGCTGTCCCGCTGAGGAGTGTGCTGTCCCGCTGAGGAGTGCGCTGTCCCGCTGAGGAATGCGCTGTCCCGCTGAGGAGTGTGCTGTCCCGATGAGGAGTGCGCTGTCCCGCTGAGGAGTGTGCTGTCCCGCTGAGGAGTGCGCTGTCCCGCTGAGGAGTGTGCTGTCCCGCTGAGGAGTGTGCTGTCCCGCTGAAGAGTGCGCTGTCCCGCTGAGGAGTGTGCTGTCCCGCTGAGGAGTGTGCTGTCCCGCTGAGGAATGCGCTGTCCCGCTGAGGAGTGTGCTGCCCGCTGAGGAGTGCGCTGTTTGTCGAAGGTGCGTCTCGAGCACGGGCACCGACGGACGCCGGGCCGATAAAACGTGTGCCGTCACGTCCCAGGCTGGGCGCACTACCGCAGTATAGCGGCGTGCGCGGCGAGAACGAGTCCACGTGCCATCGTGGTGGTCCTATGCCTGCGTGACGACACCAGTGTTACGACGGACCTGCTATTTCCAGCCCGACGTAGCTCGTTCGTCCTTCCGTGGTGTATGGGACAAATCTGATTATGAGCGGCCCGGCCCGGCCGGGCCCGGCCCGACTCGACTCGACCCGACCCGACCCGACCCGACCCGACCCGACCCGACCCGACCCGACCCGACCCGACCCGACCTGTGGCGACGCTTTTGAGAAGCTCATATATCTGCAACCACACGTCCGATTGACAAGCGGACTTATTTGATGAGCAGCCCCATCTAACCTACCCTGTGTGAGACCAGTGCCGACTCATGTGGGTGACTACCACTGCGCGTGGCACGCGCCGCGTGAGAGGTGTTGAAAAATGTTTTCTCGCAAAAACTCTGCAACGGCTGGGCCGATTGTGTGCAAATTTGGTGTGTGGCTAGGGACCCTTCAGCCGCCGCCTTCCCACACGTCAGGGATGGGGTACCAATGCATGTGCGCAAGTGACACCTCTATTATATATCTCAGGAATGGCTTAGCCGATTATGTTCAAATTTTGTGTGTGGTTTGGGGCCTCTCAGCCGCCACTTTCCCACAAGTCAGGCGTAGAGTGCCTCTGCACGTGCGCACGTGCGCACTTTTTGTATCTCAGAACTACTTGCCCGATGGAGTGGAAATTCGCCATACATTTCCTTCGCGCTCGCTCGTTCATCGCCAACTATGGCGCCTTACTGGTATATCACTTTTGGTGTGTTTCATTTTTCCCAGATTTTCCTTGATAGAGAGTGACTGGCCCGACATGTCACGTGTTCAATAACTGGCTCAGCTAGCTAATATGGACAACACAATCACGCCACGTTAAATCCACGTCTGTCATAAACAATGTACTAGCTTTATGGACAACTTCGTACTGTCATCAAAACCTGTTATCAAAATATTATAGGCCCTCACAATTGCTCACAATGTCAGCCGATTATTGAATGGTGACATGCTGCTTGTATTGGGATGAATGTTTTTTGCTGCCCTTTATGTCTTCTATTTTCTGCCCTATTCATAAGACATTAGTCAATAATATTTACCGCAACGCTGTTAAGAAAGACGACGTTAATTATGCCAAATTCTGGTAATTGCATTCATAAGTCACTATCAACTGACCATTGTGCCGGTAATCACGGTTCTATTTGGATAAATGTGGCAAACAAACTGGTAAAATTGCAGCCATAAATGTCCCCAGTTTGGTGTAAATTTGTGTTTTGTGTCGCGTTTATGTGACATCCACAGAGTCACCGTTTACCTGCAGCTATAATGGCCTACGGTATCTATAGATTCAGTGGGTGGCCGGCTGTATCTATAGATATAGAGAGCTGTCAGCTGTTTACCCGCGACGGCAGCCGGGCCACTATTGGCGGCCGCGCCGGACAGCAGGCTCTCGTCCGGCCGGAGTCGGGCTGGTAAGGGTGTGGTAGTGGTACTGGTAGTGGTGCGGTTAGTCGGGCTGGTAAGGGTGGTAAGGGTGCTGGTAAGGGTGCGGGCGCCGCAGCTCGAGAACGTGTGCGCCGGCAGCTGTGTCGCAACGGGGCAGACAGGGAGGGCCAGCAAAGTCAATTACACAGTTGAAAACAAACTATTATTCGGAATTCACGTCTTACTGTCGTCAAACAGCGTGTATGAGGCACAAAATGTGCATGTTTTGCATAACAGAATGTAACGGTAAAACAACTATGATTGTAATTGCTGTTGTACAAAATCAGTTGTGCCATCATTCATAGTCAAATGATTATGATCATTGTGTATAACCACAATTGCACATGGATGAATATTAATAATTATGATCATATCTGTTTTCACGTAGGATTATTGCGCTGAAAAGATTCTGAAAAGTTTCTGAAAAGTTTAAAAAGTTTTGGTATAAAAGTCTTAAGTATAGAAGTCTTATACAATTTTAAAACCAGTCGTTTTAAGACTTTTATCAGACTTTTATACTTAAGACTTTTATACCAAAACTTTACTTTTCAGAATCTTTTCAGCGCAATAATCCTTCGTGAAAACGGTTCATGACTGCAAAACAGCTAGTTATAGGTGGTTCAAAGTTTCTATGTAAAACGATAGTATAAGTATTTTCTGAACATCGCGAGCCAGTTGAATTTACAAAGTACATATATGATGAGAAAGGAAAGTTGAATTTGGTAAAATGCCAATTATATTCCTTGAATGTGATCAACCAATGGACAAGTTTTACGTTTTTGTTTTTTGGCTTAACATTAACACAAATAAATATAATATACTAAACGTCAGTCATTTTGACGAAAGATGCATAGTTGTAGTAAAAAAAATTAACATAGTTTGCAAAAATCCATTGTTATAAAATGCTCTTGATGCGCAAACGGTCGTGACGTCACACACGATGTTTGGCTCAATTTGGCCATGATTGATCATCTGCTGTAACCATGACCATAACCATGTTATGGGGGGGGGGGCGTATTTTTGCAACTACTCAATGGATGTGTTTGGAAGTTTGCACACAAAAACGTTGGTATGTTACAAGTGTCATAGTTATGTTCTCAGTGATTCTCAATGATTCTCTGAAATTCTAAAATGTCGGGATCATGAGCAGCCTGTGCCAACTTACAACCCTGTTTTTCCCCTTTGAAACAAGCAGACAATGCTTGTATACTTGTATGGCCTTGAGGCAATTATGCATCTCAGTTTCCACCACTGTGCGAACACCAATGTAATGATTGAGCGCGTGCCTTTGGTCAAGTTAAACTTCCATGTATAATTCATATTTTTCCAGATATAAAACTGGTAAGGCGCCGTAGTTGGCGATGAACGAGCGAGCGCGAAGGAAATGTATGGGGGAATTTCAACTCGATCGGGCAAGTAGTTTCTGACATACAAAAAAGGGTGCGCACGTGCAGAGGCACCCACCTTTGACTTGTGGGAAGGGGGGGGGGGGGCTGAGAGGTCCCTAACCAACCACCAAATTTGAACACAATCGGCTCAACCGTTCCAGATATATAGCGTAGGGGTGTGCACGTGCGAACGTGCAGAGGCACCCACCCCTGACTTGTGGGAAACTGGCAGATGAGAGGTCCTTAACCACACACCAAATTTGAACACATTCGGCTCAAACGTTCCTGAGATATATAATAGGGATGTGCACGTGCGCACGTGCAGTCACCCCATTCCTGAGTTGTGTGAAAGTGGCGACTGATGGGTCCCTAACCACACACGAAATTTGCACATAATCTGCCCAGCCGTTGCGGAGTTATTGCGAGAAAATACTTTTCAACACCCCTCACGCGGCACGCGCGACGCGCAGTGGTAGTCACCCACATGAGTCGGCACTGGTCTCAAACAGGGTAGGTTAGATGGGGCTGCTAAACAAAAAGTCTGCTTGTCAATCAGACGTGCGGTTGCAGAGATATGAGCTTCTCAAAAGCGTCGCCACGGGCCGGGCCGGGCCGCTCATTACGATCGCTCGTCTTTCCGTGGTATATGGGAACAAATATGAATATGAGCGGCCCGACCCGACTCGACCCGGCCCGGCCCGTGGCGACGCTTTTGACAAGCTAATATCTCTGCAACCACAAGTCCGATTGACAAGCGGACTTCTTTGCTGAGCAGCCCAATCCAATCTACCTGTTTGAGACCGGTGCTGACTCATGAGAGTCACTACCACTGCGTGTGGCGCGTGCCGCGCGAAGGGTGTTGGAAGGTGTTTCCTCGCAATAACTCCGCAACGGCTGAGCCGATTGTGTTCAAATTTGGTGTGTGGTATAGGGGTGTCCCTCAGCCGCCATTTTCCCTCAATTTATTGACTCTGCACGTGCGCACGTGTACACCCCTATTCTATATCGCAGGAATGGCTGAGCCGATTGTGTTCAAATTTGGTGTGTGGTTAGAGACCTCTCAATCGCCACTTTCCCACAAGTCAGGGGTGGGGTGCCTCTGCACGTGCGCACGTGCACACCCCTATTATATATATATCAGGAACGGCTGAGCCGATTGTGTTCAAATTTTGTGCGTGGTTAGGGACCTCTCAGCCGCCACTTTTCCATAAGTCATGTGTGTGGTGCTTCTGCACGTGCGCACGTGCGCACCCTTTTTGTATCTCAGAAACTACTTTCCCGATGGAGTTGAAATTCACCATACATTTCCTTCGCGGTCGCTCGTTCATCGCCAACTACGGCGCTTTACTGGTAATCATATTTTTCCCATACACCACGGAAGGACGAGCGAGCGCTTCGGGCTCGCTCGTAATGGGGTTGGTGACAATTTTGTAAGGTACCAATTTTTTGGGTTCATAAAAAAAATAGTTTTTCATAATGTAAATATTTTTTATGATAAAAAAAGGGAAATGAACTAAAAAATTATTAAAAAATTAAAACAATTAAGCTCATGTCCTTGTAGTTGTGACGTCACGACCATAGTGAACATAAAAAGTGCCGTCGCAAATCACGAGTGTCGTGACGTCACAAACAAAATCAAGAATGTTTTCTACAAAAATATGAGAAGTTAAGAGGAAGTTTTAGGACAGAAGGCGGTCTAAGATGTGTGTGAGAAGTATATTGAAAAAATCGAGAGAAATACGCTGAATTTGTTATGCGTAAAAACCCACTACCTGTCCCCAACCCCATTACTTCTCGGCTTCGTACGCAGAAGCCTATACGATGAAGTACTTGGCTTGTCAAGCAGAAGCAATCAACAGGTAGTTGGCATTATGCGAGGTAAGTGGCATTATGCCAGGAACTTGGGAGCTTTTATAGGGCAGTAGCAGTAGGGCCACTTCTGCATGGCCACGACAATAACGCCATTTCTGCGAGCCGCAGCACACCACAGCTTTCGTTTCTTGTTTGACATCGGAAGGCCGATGAATACCGCATTTGGCGAAGTTATTGTTGCGTTTTTACATTTCTGAACGAAACAATAGTAATATCTTCATTTTCCGTCCATTTTTACCACTACATCAACTATTATCGAACGCTAGTCGAGCATCTCCACCCGAGCATGGATCGTAGCTGGGTACTGCGTAGGTTTGTACCCGTATTGCTGGGCTGACCTACCTATAGTCACGTATATGTGTTACTTGGATAAGTTAGACGTGTTTTAGAGGCTCTACCAATATGGCCAATTTTTGCGCTAGGAGGGTATATATTCCGATAAGTTGTATACCAGAAGATAGATAAGAGGCTGATGAAGGTGCTGGTGGTATTTGTAGTCGTGTGACTGCTCCAGACAAGGTAAAATCCTTAACTTAAATTGTGATTTTTTTGTTATTTTAATATTTTGACGTGAATTTTTAAACCAGCGAGCTCGGATTTTCTTGTTTGATTTTTGCATGTCACGAGGCAAAAAAAAAATCACGTTCAAATTTCCACATGCGCTTCTGCGTGAAGATACAGTAATGGAAAGCTCGCAGGAAATCAAGTAGATCAAATTGAATAATCCAACCGAGTTTTGAAAATGCCTATTTCAAGGCGCAAGAGAGCCAGAAAGTGTGAGAATACTTCTGACGAGAAGAAAGAGGAGGAGAGAGAAGATACTAGAGAAGAGAAGGTAGATGCTGACAGAGAAGGGGATAGTGAAGAGAAGAGAGGTGTGATGAGAGAAGAAAAGAGAGAGGATAAGAGTGAAGAGAATATAGAAGAGAAGATAGAACAGAAGATAGAAGAGAAAATGGAAGAGAAGATAGGAGTGATGATCGAAGAGAAGCTGGATAAGAAGATAGAACAGATGATAGAAAGGAAGATAGAAAAGATAAAAAAGAAGATACTAGAGAAAATAGAAGAAAAGATAGAGGAGATCATCGGAGAGATGATAGAAGACAAGATAGAAGAAAAAAATAAAAAGTATGATGGAAGGGAAGATGGAGAAGGGAAAAGGGAAGAAGGGAGGAGAAGATGGAAGGAACATAGTAGAAACGATGGGAGAGAAGATAGAAGAGCAGAGTAGAGAGCAGCTTGGGGAGACGATAGGAAAGTTGATAGAAGAGAAGATAGAGAAGATATAAGAGAAGAGAGATGGTTGGATAACTGTACAAGATAAGACTAGACAGCACATCCAGGGTAGGAAGAGGCATCGCATTCCCGGAGAGCAGGAGCACTGTGTTGCCTTATCGAACAGGTTCAGTGTCCTGGAGCCTGCCGAGGAACCTGAGAAAGAAAAGATAAGATATTTGATGATCGGTGATTCGCGGGTGAGGCGGCTTGGGAGAGTGTTTTGTGGGAGGGAGGACAGGTGTGCCGTTAAGCCAGGAGTGAAAGTGTCCGAACTTGGCCGTATTATCCAGGACGAGCTACGTGCGTGCGATCCAGAAACGATCATCATACAGGTGGGAGTCAATGACGTTGGACCGAGGCGCAGCGTAAAGCTAGTAGAAGAATACAGGCAACTGCTGCAGACGCTGAAGGAGGCTAGGAAGCCTATTGTCATCACTGGCATCCTCCCTCGAGCTGCAGTCGGCACGGAGTGGTACTCCCGAGCCATGTCAGCAAACCACTCTGTGAGTAAGCTATGCTCGGCTATGGGGTTTGAGTTTGTCGACCTATGGGATACGTTTTATGGCAGCGACGTGTACTACATGAGGGATGGTTTGCATTTATCGGATGAGGGGGCGACAGTACTGGGGGCTGCATACGCAAGGGTGATTCAGGGAAAGCTCACTAGGTGAGAGGGGGGGGGGGGGGGGGGGGTCAGAAGACACAGGTAAAAGGGCATCGAGAAGTAGGCAATGGTGATGAAGGTTCAAATCATAACTGTAGCAGTAGTAGCAGTGGTAGAGAGACACCTAAATGTAATATTGGATGTATAATGTTAAATGCACAGAGCATTAGATCAAAATTTGATGAGTTCAGATGCTATGTTGGTATTAAAAAACCGGATATTATTTGTGTAACAGAAACATGGGTTAGTGAGGAATTTTGTGGTGATAGGCTACAGGACTTCGAACTACTAGGTTACACCATGTTTTCGTACTGCAGGAAATCACGGCAGGGTGGCGGGGTGTTTGTATACGTCAACAGTTTGTACGGTGCTACGAGGGTTGATTATCCATTTAAAGCGAAGGACGTAGAATCAATTTGGATAGACGTTAAAATTGGTGCAGGTAATAGGGATAACTTAAGAATAGGAGCATTCTACAGACCAGGTAATCTTTTGAGAATGCCTCAAGTTGAAGCAGACCGAGTGATCTGCGAGGAAATTCGTAAAATTTTTCAAACACATTGTCTGATCATGGGGGATTTCAATTTACGAGGGTATGAAGGCAGGGCAGAGACCAACGAGTGTGTGATGTTTAGGCAACTTTTTGAAGAGGAACTTTTTATACATCAGTTTGTCACTGAACCAACTAGATTATGCTCAATTCTTGACCTAGTCTTCTCTGACAACAGAGATCTTGTGAGTGATGTAACCATCGGTGAGGGACTCGGTAAAAGCGATCATAGTATAGTAAACTTTAATATCTCATCTAATTTTAAGCTCAAAGATAATCTCCTTCTGGTTCCAAATTTGAATCAAGCAGACTTTGACAAAATGAGAAATGAACTTGCCCAGATAGATTGGAACAGTGAGTTTGCAAGATTAGATACATGTGAATCCTGGAATTCTTTTAAGACTATATTGAAAGCAGTTCAGAGTAGACACATACCATTTAAGTATAAACGTAATGGAAAAAACGATAGACCTCCCTGGCTTATACCAGAAGTTAGAAATGCCATCAAAACGAAAAGAGCTGCATTTAAGAAAATGAAGGGATCACCAATTGAGGCAAACAAGAGAAGTTACCAAAAAAGTGGGGACAAGGTTAAGAGAAGAGTCAGGGCAGCAAAAAGAGCAAAGGAAATAGACTTGGCAAGGAACTGCATTGCCGACAGTAAGAGATTTTTTAATTTTTACAAAATGAATAACGTTTCAAAAAGTATTGGTCCACTTAAAGTAAATGATATGTTGGTAAGTAAAGATCACGAAATGGTGGAATTGTTGAGTAATCAGTTCAGTTCCGTTTTTACAATCGAGGACCAAAGTGGTATCGCATTACTTCATCCTCCGCCAGTAACGGAGGATACTTTGGGAGAGCTGGGCAATATAAGTAGTGATTTAGTTAGAGCATATTTAAAAAAAGATAAAACCTAATAAGGCGGAGGGACCAGATACTATATATGCTAGGGTTTTAACAGAATGTGGAAGAGAGATATCTGTTCCATTGGCTATAATATTTTCCAGATCACTAAAAGAAACAAAGATTCCACTTGACTGGAAGAGTGCAAACGTAGTTCCTATATTTAAAAAGGGGGATAAAAGTAAGGTAGAAAATTATAGACCTGTCAGTCTTACCTCCTTAGTTTGCAAAGTACTGGAATCAATAATTAAAGATAAAATAGTAGAATATTTGGATGAATATAAAATCATTAGGGACACTCAGCATGGCTTCAGGAAAGGTTATTCGTGCTTGACCAACCTTCTGCAGTTTTTGGATGTGGCAACCGATAGTTTTGATAGGGGTGAACAGCTTGATGTAGCGTATCTTGATTTTAGTAAAGCTTTTGATAAGGTTCCCCATAAAAGATTAGGATTACAACTGAAAAGCCACGGAATAACCGGAAAGGCGCTTGATTGGATCGAGTTTTAGCTCTCAGGACGGCAGCAAAGAGTTTTACTAAATGGGGTCAAATCTGAATGGAGAGATGTGCGTAGTGGGGTGCCTCAAGGCTCAGTTTTAGGCCCATTGTTATTTTTAATATTCATAAATACAATCGAGAAGGGTGTAGACAGTAAAGTGTTAAAATTTGCTGACGATCTTAAAGTTTTCAGGGTTATTAGGAGAGATAACGACCAGGATCTTTTCCAGTCGGATCTGGATAGGTTGGTTGAATGGTCAGAAACATGGCGAATGGAATTTAATATTAACAAATGTAAAGTTATGCATGTAGGCCGAGTAAAAAGAAGAACTTCGTTCGAAATGGGGGGACAGGAGATGTCACAGACGGTAATGGAAAGGGACCTAGGGGTAATGGTTAACAGTAAGCTATCTGCAACTGACCAGGTAACCAAAGCTAGAAAAAAGGCGCTAAGGATGCTTGGTGCCATTTACAGGAATGTTTCTTCTAAAAGTGCTGAGGTGATAACTAAACTTTATTGTGCATTTGTTAGACCACATTTAGAGTACTGTGTTCAAGCTTGGTCTCCAACGTATGAGAAAGATTGTTGGTTACTAGAAAGGGTACAAAAACGGGCAACGAAAATGGTTAACGGTATTAGTAATTTAGAATATGAGGATAGGCTTAGAACATTGGATATGTTCTCACTTAAATACAGAAGATTGAGGGGGATCTCATTGAAGTTTTTAAGTTTGTAAATGGTCAACAGATTGGGTATTTAAAGAACTTGTTTGATTTTGATAGGCAGAAAAGAGGGCGAGGCCATCAGTATAAACTTATTGTTAAACAAAGCAGGACTAGATTAAGACAGTCGTTTTTCAGTAGAAGGGCTGTGAGCCATTGGAACAATTTACCAGGTGATGTAATCAGTGCAGCCACATTAGTTTCTTTCAAAGCTGGGCTCGACAAATATTTTGCGGGAAAGGGTTTTGTTTATAAATACTCCTGGGATTAGTCTTAGTTATAGTGATACACATATGTGAATATGCATAAGAACATAACTAATTGAAATAGGTTGCTTACAAGAAAGGGATTATTTGTAGAAGTAATATTGTGTATGTGTGGGACTAGTGAAATTTACAACGTTTGTATGGATTGAATGTCTTGTGAATGTAGATTGCTAAATTCTGAGGTTCGTGTGTGCAGGACGATGTAGTGTTAACGATGTATATGTACTGGATGTTAAAAATTCTGAAAATGGTTGGTGTGTATTACATGATATGGTGCCCTGCGAGGCAATGTATGTGGCAGTTCATGCCCGTTGTCACATGTGTGATGTTCACGTCCATGTGTGCCGTACATCCCAGGACGGGCCCACGAGGCTCTTTGTTGTACTGCAAATTTATGTCTTTTTTATGTCTTTATGTCTATTCACAAGCTGAATCTTCGAGAAAAAAATACCCGCTCGCCTATTAATGGCGTTCGACGGACGGCTGCATCATCATGTGTGACGTAATACGAGTATGACCAATCAGAGGACAACACGTATAAATATAGTCATTATTTTGTTAAGGTATTTATACAGGATTTTGAGAAAAATTAGCATCACCATCGTCTTCTTTATGAAAAATAATATATACATACAAGTTTCCAAAAATTATATGATTACGCGACATGGAACTTGTCCATTATCGTGATTGAATAAACCCAAATATCGGAATGTTTCTCCATCTCAAATCGTTCAATATATTTTTGCAGTATTTTTTTTAAAGCACTTCAAAGCATATAGACAAAGCTCTGTCGCCCACTTCCATTAGCGATCAACAAGTTCTGAATGTGGAGATTTGTGTGGGATGGCATGGTGTTCGATCATCCGCAATATTCGCAACAGCTACATTTTCGAACGTATTTATTGAGAAAACAGTTCGCAATTTTGGGGCCATGTATGCAATGCTTCTGTAGGCTTCACAATGCTCCTATACAGCAGGACCGGTCTATATTTTGCTTTAGACCAGGAGCGAATATCGTGTGTTTACTTAGTGTTCGCCAA
Source organism: Chirona hameri (assembly GCA_036785665.1). Lineage (NCBI taxonomy): Eukaryota > Metazoa > Arthropoda > Thecostraca > Balanomorpha > Balanidae > Chirona > Chirona hameri. Next base: position 53,874 of record JAXIVJ010003814.1, read on the forward strand.
CGGCTAAGATTACCGCGCCTGAGTAGATAGACTGTGCCGCACCACATCTGCGCCGGTATACTGTGCCGCATTACTTTAGTGCACTGCGGGCCGACTGACGGCTGATCTGCGCCGGTATACTGTGCCGCACCACATCTGCGCCGGTATACTGTGCCGCATTACTTTAGTGCACTGCGGGCCGACTGACGGCTGATCTGCGCCGGTATACTGTGCCGCACCACATCTGCGCCGGTATACTGTGCCACATTACTTTAGTGCACTGCGGGCCGACTGACGGCGACAGCAGAACCCGCGCAGAACTTCTTGGAAGTGATGTTCCCTCCGTTGAAAGTTGTAATTGTAGTTTGTAGTTTAATGCATGGATCTTTAACTGGCGCAGTTTTGAGATTTATTTAGTAGAGTGTTATTTAGTGCCATCTTCTCTCCAATAGTCTTCCACCTATTGAACATTCCCAATCGGTTTACCGCAATATAAGCAATGGCGCAAGTCTGTCCAGATATGCATTGCAACCACTTTTCAAGTAAAATAGCCTTTTACTAGACTCAAAAAGCTGCGGAAGATTTGTTAATAAAAACGTGGTAAGTGACATTTTATTGCAAACATGCGGCATTCGTTGGTGAGCCCACACGTTTTAACATATACGTTCTGAAATATTTAGCAAACGTTGCGAAAAAATACAATATTGGGCATTCCATAGGAAATGTTGCAGCTTCTAGAACATGCACATTGCACGCGTAACTGTCAGCACGGTGCTTGGTCGGTGTGCTGGAATGGTATAAAGTGACAGGCCGCCGCTGAGCGGGATCTGCGCTCACTGCTCACTACTCACTGCTCACTGCTCATTGCTCACTGCTCACTGCTCACTGCTCACTGCTCACTGCTCACTGCTCACTGCTCACTGCTCACTGCTCACTGCTCACTGCTCACTGATCACTGCTCACTGCTCACTGCTCACTGCTCACTGCTCACTGCTCACTGCTCACTGCTCACTGCTCACTGCTCACTGCTCACTGCTCACTGCTCACTGCTCACTGTTCACTGCTCACTGCTCACTGCTCACTGCTCACTGCTCACTGCTCACTGCTCACTGCTCACTGCTCACTGCTCACTGCTCACTGCTCACTGC
>JAXIVJ010003814.1:60000-89536 GCA_036785665.1 Chirona hameri
ATAAAAAAACGGTTTTATTATGCATTTTCTTCACCCCCATATTGAGTGACCTGCACACGCCTATTGTTTTTGAATTTTCAAAAGTTACCGCCATATATCAACCTTCAACTCAATCTCTATCGATCCCTATCAGTTGCGTTAAAATCGGTTGATACACATAACAACTGTGTTGGATCACAAATACCTCTAAAATTTATAGTTTTTGCCCCCCTATTGCCCCCATATCAACAATTTTATATATTTTGTTTTTATTTTTTAGAAATGTAGATCGTTTTGAGGGGAATCTAATGCTGTTTGATTTTTGAAAATCAGACGGGTGGATCTCGAGATGTCTGGGGAGGGGCGGAATCCGTCCCCCCTGTTACATATAGGGTAGCCAGGAGCCTGTTACAAATAGGGCTACATTAGTTGGCCTGCACTTTCAAGGAAGGAATCTATTAAATGAATGTACTTTGCGCTTTTTTGCGCAGAATGCGACCACTGCCTGTTTTCCGTGGAAAAATGTATGTGCCGGAACGTAAAGACATGACCTGGCAGTCTCTGACCTGATAAAACATATTGTTAGGAGTTCTGCAACTGGATGCAGGCCGGGTGACCGTTGATAGCGCCTGCGACAATGGCAGCAGCTCGCCTGCAGCTCGGTCTCAGTCCGGCCGACCCTCGTCCGGCACGGCGCTAACCCGTCTCTGCGCGGTCTGCCTGGCTCCTGGCGTCGGTCCTGCAGCTCTGTCTCAGTCCGGCCGACCCTCGTCCGGGCACGGCTAACCCGTCTCTGCGCAGTCTGCCTGGCTCCTGGCGTCGGTCCTGCAGCTCTGTGTCAGTCCGGACGACCCCTCGTCCGGCACGGCTAACCCGTCTCTGAGCGGTCTGCCTGGCTCCTGGCGTCGGTCCTTCAGCTCTGTCTCAGTCCGGCCGACCCTCGTCCGGCACGGCTAACCCGTCTCTGAGCGGTCTTCCTGGCTCCTGGCGTCGGTCCTGGGCCTTCAGCTCTGTCTCAGTCCGGCCGACCCTCGCCCGGCACGGCTAACCCGTCTCTGAGCGGTCTGCCTGGCTCCTGGCGTCGGTCCTGAGCCTCCAGCTCTGTCTCAGTCCGGCCGACCCTCGTCCGGCACGGCTAACCCGTCTCTGAGCGGCCTGCCTGGTTCCTGGCGTCGGTCCTGGGCCTCCAGCTCTGTCTCAGTCCGGCCGACCCTCGTCCGGCACGGCTAACCCGTCTCTGAGCGGTCTGCCTGGCTCCTGGCGTCGGTCCTGGGCCTGCAGCTCTGTCTCAGTCCGGCTGACTCTCGTCCGGACCCACGGCTAACCCGTCTCTGAGCGGTCTGCCTGGCTCCTGGCGTCGGTCCTGGGCCTGCGCTCTGTCTCAGTCCGGCTGACTCTCGTCCGGACCCACGGTTAACCCGTCTCTGAGCGGTCTGCCTGGCTCCTGGCGTCGGTCCTGGGCCTGCAGCTCTGTCTCAGTCCGGCCGACCCTCGTCCGGCACGGCTAACCCGTCTCTGAGCGGTCTGCCTGGCTCCTGGCGTCGGTCTTGGACCGCCCGCGGCCTGCAGCGCCGGGTCTGGGCCGGCCGGCGCAATCCAGTCCGAGATACGGAGCGTTTTACGGTGACCTGGGGCGGTGCTGGCGGTCCGACTATCTGGTCCGCTGGCCACCGAATGACTCGGCTGCATCTCACCGACCATGTCCGTCCGAGATGGAGGAAAGGCTCCCCAGGCGCCAGGCGCGCTCCTTGCCCGTCATTTGGACCTTTGTCGCAATTACAGACTTAAAGGGAATGTTTCACCTTTGTATTGGTTTTGAACTGAGATAGCCATTATCTTTGGCCGTTATTGAAATGTCGAAAATACTAAGGTCATTTTCCCCAAAACTTAGCCGTTTTTAAGCAATTCAATTTATAGTTTGCAAAATGGGGTCTAGGCTAGTGCCGCCGCTGATTGGCTGACAGCGAATTTTTCAGCCAATCCCACTTTATCAGCCAATCAGCGGCGGTCTATAGCTCAATAATGACGTCATCATCCCCCCCAAACAAACTGAATTTTGTATAAAGTTAAATGACTTTTCGAGAGAAAAAATATCACCATCGTTTTCAGCAGCACTTGATTCATATTTTCGACTACAACCAGCGTATATTTGACAACTTTCAGAAGAGTGAAACATTCCCTTTAACCCGGCATTGAATGGGGTCTCAGCAGAACACTGGGCGGGGGGGGGGGGGGGGGGTAAACCTCCCTGGTTACCTTCCGAACCAATGATTGCAGCGAGACGCGCAAGGAGGCATTCGAAAGCTCTCAATGATACGAAACTAAAGCATGCTCAAAAATGTCCAAGTGAGGTCAAATGTCAGGTAACGGTCAGGTCAAAGGTCAAAATAGACGTATTTGAGTTTATGGGTCATACTTTCTATCCAAAGCTTATATTACGACCATGATCACCCAAAGTGCTGCCAAAGGTATGATACACATCCCACATCAGTGAGATTGTTGGCAAAGATCAAGGTGAAGTTCAGGTCACAAAAGGTCACTATGCGCAAATTATCTACGAAAGTCATGCAACACATGTTTTATGGGTTATTTTCCACGTAGAATTCGATAGTGACTGATAGTGATTTTACCACCTGACTTCACTTACGTGAAGTTAGTGTCAAGTTCAGGTCAAGTTCAGGTCACTGAAGGTCAAAATTTTAAATAGATAAATCTAAATAAAAAACATGTTTCTAGACCAGTTTTGCCTCGGAAATACAGTGCTGGCATTTATTTGTCTGTATCTGGTCAATACAAGCCCCAAAACGCAATTTCAAAATATGATGTCATGAGTTACCCATACTTTAGATGCCATAAGTCATTCAAAAAAAGTTGATATCATTTGAAATTTGTTATGGTAGTATCCCATATGTGGTTCTCAAGAGTTGTTTGGGGTACACATTCCAAAAAGTATAATTATATTTTAAAATATCATCTTTTTCGTTTACTTTTGCATTACTAACTGATTTGAACAAACTTGCATTCCTAAAAGACTTAGACTTTCAACACGAGACGAGTCGCTCAATATTCAACGTCCCACCTGGATCATCAAATAACCCATCAACATCAAAAACCCATGACCTGTCGTCAAGTTTTGCATTTAGTCTAACCCTGTCACGCTGGATAAATTTGAACGCGACTGAACGGGACAATTGCGATAACGTTAAAATCACTGCTCTGTTTTCATTATACAAAAGACATTTACCAAAAACCTTCTGACAAAACAGTCAGTGTGACCAGTTGTGTTCTCTGAAGCCTTTACCATTGCTCTGATAAACACAATGGAGGACAGAGGTTAATGGGTGGAACTTTTTATTATAAAAGTTGATGGGCCAAAATTGTGGTTTCATAACTGAAAATCTCCCTTTCCCAACTTAATTGATTCACAGCTGGAACTCACCTTTTGAACATAATGGCTTCAAATTCAAGTAAAGTTGGTGGGGCTAAAATACACAGTTGGTGAGGCCAAATACAAAGTTGATGGGGGCAAAGGCCCCACGATTGTATTTTGATTTCGATATATATTTTTTTGCGAGAGCTTTGGAGTGTTTTCCTGTTCTTTGCTAACATAGCCTTCCACATTTTTTTTTTGGGGGGGGGGGACTTTGAGGAAGATTCAGAAAGATTCTATCAATACTTATTACCACCAAACCGAAATTTTGCCAACATATTTTATTCTTACCAACATATTCAAAAATTATAAGGAACATTTCTAGCCAAAAATCTCATGTAAAAGTTGTGTAGTTTTCAAAACTTTCAGAATCTTTCAGAAACTTTTCAGCGCAATAATCCTTCGTGAAAACGGCTATTTTCATACTTGGTAATTATACATCACGTCCACGATGATCGTAAAACAATAGGGGTTTCATTCATAATAATATCGGGCCGGTACATTTTATCAGCTTTCAACACTGGTGCCATTTTTTCGGAAACAGATTTCGGCTCTTCTCTGAAAGATATGCCGCACCGCACGCCCCTGATTTGAGATACCTTCCGGTTAGAACCATCGAGCGAAGCCCTCCACGGGCGTCCACGATTGCACGCTGAGTGTTGCAGGAGGGTTGTGCGAAAATTCGGTGAACGCCACGACCAGAACCAACAGTCCAGGGGAAATAGGTCTGGACTGCCAGAGGGCCACGTTCGATCAGTCAGGCGGCTGATGGCATGTCCGTCAAATATCTCTGTCAACGACAGCCGCACTGCAGCTGTCTATGCACTGGGGGCCTACGGGGCACCATCTTGCTGCATCAAGAGACGGTCTCTTCTGACCTTTTTGGCAAACCTGAGGTCAGAGACCCTCTTGGAGAAGCTTCAGGTTCACAACAAATGGTACACATATGTAAAACCCTGCTGGCGCTGACTGGTATTGAGATTGCGGCCAAAATACAGAGTTATCAAATCTCCAAATTGGTGCTTAAATTTAAGCACAGACGCGTCTTTTGTGTTTCTTCTGACCATGATCCAATGAAAACCGTAGAAAAACGGACACAATAAACATGAAACATTAAAACATCTTCAGAAGCAAATAACAGCGTTCCTCACAAAATTCTCCTTTTTATTTCCTTTTTATTTTGTTAGCAACAATTTCCTTGGCTACCGTTATGGTATTAAAATGATGTGATTTAAATTTAAGAATTAATTACAATTATTCCCTAATTCGAAGTTAGAGGTTTGGGAAATTTATGATCGGTATTTTCCCTCCATTATTGGAAAGCGACACATCTGGCGCTTTTGTATCAATCACGGACCCCATCTGTTGAACGCTGTTGAATGGGCACTTCGAAACAAATCGCCGACACTAAAAAGGTCGCCGTCGACGTGCATCGATGAGCTTCCGATTGAATTGCCAGTTTGTTTTCTTCTCCAATGGTTGTTTATCGTAAAGGATGGGCGGGTTTACAATCACACCAAGCAGAACGCACAATATATTTTCCACACCATTGCGTAAAAAGCAATACGGTAAAAGCCCCGGAGTTTGATGGAAACCGAAAAGTACTTGGAAATAACCGGTCGTTAAAAGTGTGGATCGCTTATCAAGATTAACTTGAAATATCTCCCGGAAGGAATTTTTATATTCAAAATGCGATGAATTTACATCATATTTTGGCTTCATCTGTCGATTTGAAGTGCTAACTCCACTTTTGTGGGAAAAGGTAATTATTTCCCTTTAACAAAATATGTATTATAATTTATAAGTACTCAGCTCACTCCAATCATGCCTGCCTCCGCCTTGGGGTCACTGACAGCTCTCTGCACTTTGAGCCGTACCGCGTCATGACCAGAGGCGGATTCATGAGGGGGCATAGGGTAGGACCATGCCCCCCGAAACAACTTATATAAATCGGCCGAAAATAACCTCTTCGGATTTCAAAGAAGATCTAAGCAACTACTACCAAGGCAAGATTGTTTTAAGTCATTACGAGAGGCTCGCTCGTCCATCCGTGGTGTATGGAAGAATAAAAAAAAACTGCATATGAGCGGCCCAACCCGGCCCGTGGCGACGCCTTTGAGAAGCTCATATCTCTGCAACCGCTCGTCCGATTGACAAGCGGGCTTCTTTGCTGAGCAGCCCTATCCAACCTACCCTGTTTGAGACCAATGCCGACTCATGTGGGTGACTACCACTGCGCGTGGCGCGTACCGCGTGAGAGTGTTTAGAAGTGTTTTCTCGCAAAAACTTCGCAACGGCTGGGCAGATTATGTGCAAATTTGGTGTGTGGTTGGCGGCTGAGGGGCCCCCAAAAAGGGGCCCCTCAGCCGCCACTTTCCCACAAGTGAGGGGTGGGGTGACTGCACGTGCGCGGGTGCACACCCCTATTATATATCTCAGGAACGGCTGAGCCGATTGTGTTCAAATTTGGTATTTGGTTAGGAACCTCTCAGCCGCCAGTTTCCCACAAGTCAGGGGTGGGATGGAGTGTGCACGTGCACACGTGCACACTCCTATTCGATATCCCAGGAACGGCTGAGCCGACTGTGTTCTAATTTGGTATGTGGTTAGGAACCTCTCAGCACCGCCTTTCCACAAGTCAGGAGTGGGGTTGCCTCTGCACGTGCGCACGTTCTCACCCCTATTCTGTATCTCAGGAACGGCTGAGCCGATTGTGTTCAAATTTGGTGTGTGGTTAGGGACCTCTTATCCGCCACTTTCTCACAAGTCAGGGGTGGGGTGCCTCTGCACGTTTGCACCTGCTCACATTTTTTTTTGTATCTCAGAAACTACTTTCCCGATCGAGTTAAAATTCACCATGCATTTCGTTCGCGTTCGCTCATTCATCGCCAACAACGACGCCTTACTGGTTTCTTAATGCACTGTGGAGCAAAATCCGATGAGTGATTAATGCAAGTTAACGGAAGCGTGTAAGGGCAATTGTCGAAAATACCTGCATCCAAAACCAACGTGTTTGTTTTCGATCGATAGTATACCGGGCAATTACCATATAATAAACTTTGAACTGAGTCGACGCAAAATTGGTTCAGGAGTCTTTTAAGACTAGCATCGAAACACTGCCTACGGATCATTAGTACTGAAGAGTTTTGGGGACAGTGAGGAGACTTCGCAATATATGCCACACCCTATCATGTCACATATTTGTCATCATAATTCAATGTTTCAGGTCATTATGTTTCTGTAATACCTTGCTTTCCGTGAAGAATAACGCGCTTTTTAGGGAATGATAAGTTCAGCCACGCCAAATTTGAGGGGAGGGATGCACAACGGTCCGGAAGCTGGAGAAGGGAGGCCAAGCACTCGCTGTCCCCCCGCTGTTCCCGGGTCTATGAAAGGGGCCATGACCTCCCCCAAAAAACACCTAAAAGCGTAATAAAATTGACACATTTTTCGTTTGAAGAGGAATTCAAGGAACTTTAAAGGGAGATAATAATCTTTTTCCACAACAATGGAGTTAGCACCTGAAATCAATAGACGAGGCCAAAATATGATGTAAATTCATCACATTTTGCATGTAAACATTCCTACCGAAAGATATTGGCAGTTTCCTACTGATAAGCGATCCACGCTTATATCGGTCGGTACTCAGCAAGTACTCGATAACGAATTCAGTAAATTAGCCTCCCTACGCATTGCTATTTATCATGAAGGTATGCAATATTTTTTCTGCCCTCTTTTGCGAATATGTGCCAAAAATGTTATGTACAATCAACAATCATTTAACAAAAGTGCATTGACATCGGCAGTTTAGCTCGGCACCGGCCGGCCGGTGCCAAGCAAAACTACGGCTATCTATTTAGTGTCGGCGATTTGTTTACAAGTGTCCATTCAACAACGTTGAACAGATAGATGCAAAAACGCCAGATGTTGCGCTTTCCAATAGTTGAGGGCAAATACCGATCATTAATTTTCCCAAACTTCCAACTTTGAATTAGGGAATAATTTTATTTAATTCTTAAATTTAAATCACAACATTTCAATACCATAACGGTAGCCAAACAAGTTGTTGCTAACAAAATCAAAAGGTGATTATCTCCCTTTAACCAAAAAGTTTGCTTTAAATCACCTATTAAAGCCTACGGAAGTGAAATCTGTCCTTCGCTTATGGTAATCCGAAACTTTTGGGGATTTGACCCCTAAACCACCTATTGTTAGCCTCCTAATAATAGCTATTTGTCGTTCTGAATCCGTCCTTGAACAATGACGCGACAAGCAACAAAGTTGGTAAGGCAATCATTGCCTCACCACCTTTGTTTTTGGCCCCACCAACGTTGTATTTGACCCAAAAGTGGCTCAATTTGAAGGCATTTTAACGTCAAATAAAATATTTTCCAGCTAGGAAACCAACAAGTTGAAAAATGTTATTCTCCAACTCTGAATCTCACAACTTGCCCAACCAACTTCTTTGGAAACGCTTTTGCCGTGACCGTTACCAAATTAAAGTTATTCGCAGTGGCGTAGCCACACAATTTTGAGTGGGGGGCCAGCCAGGTGTTTGGGAGTAGCCAGGTGTTTGCCCCCACTCCCATAGAACTGATGTGATAAAATCATGCCAATCTGGGGGGGGGGGGTAAAGCGATCCTGGGGGGCCGCAACCGCCCACCCCCCCCCCGGTAGCGGCAACCCTGGCCCTTTTCATGAAGTTTCTTATACAGAACTTCGCTGACAAGACACAAATTAAGGTAAACATGAATTGAATTGTGATGTTTGGAGAATTTTGCCAAACAAACTCACACTTTCGATGTCTTATATGATTTTTTTTTACGGAACGTTAAGATCAGCGACGCCAAAGTTGGGGGAGGGGGGGTCGCGGCGCGCCCCCCCCCCCCCCCCCCCCCCCGGTCGCGAAGTTGGGGGAGGGGGGGGGGGGCAAGCGCCCCTCTGCCCCCTGTTCCCGGGCCTATGCCCGTGGGTGACACAACAGGCCTGTTTGTCGGGTATGGTACGGCGTCACGACATAGGGAAACATAGCAGCGATATCTGGTGGAAATTAGAAGACCGGAGTCCAGAGCATTTTGGCTAGGCACAGTTGGTGGTAGCTAACCAGCTGTTCCGCTCGCAGCCACTTCAATTGTCTGAGCACATCGGTGATATGATCGTACTTACGCCTACCACTAATCACGCGCGCACAGAAATTTAGCAACTTCTGAATACGGTGGAGCTGGGTCTTACCACAGGTACCATATATGGCAACACAGTAGCGAATCGAACTGATAACAAGCGCATTCACGACATGAGCTAAGTAAAGGAAGGTTGTAAAGGAAGGCAGGACATGTTTGGAGTGTGATAGCGAAACGAGAACTCCAGTGCTTTGGCGACCAATTGGTTGATATGCTGTTCAAAATATAGGAATCGATTCATGGTAAGTCCAATATAGGTTTCTCTCAAAACAAGATCAAAGTTTATCAGCTACCACACGCGAACTGACGCGAGGGGGGCAGATGTCCAGCCCCTCCCAAGGGTTTTCCCGGAATAACGGGAAAACGACGTTAAATATTCGAACTCGGGTCCTTTCAGGTCAGACGTTAAGTGACCCCGCTTCCAAACATGCTTGAGGTTGTGCTACAGAGCTAGAGACCGATCTGTTTGAAACTCACAGGATTTAACCCTCGCCCGGGTAGGGCAAATACCTACGTGACCGGGTAGCGGGGGTACGACGACCCCCCCCCCCCCACCTGACATTTCGCTACTAATTGAGCTAGAGCTTCGAATACAAAATTAGCGTGTTGCTTGTGACGAGAGGAAGCCGCTTATACCCGACTTTAAGGTTCTGGGTCGTTAGGTGACCTCTGAGGTCATGTCAATGACCCAAAAGTCATCCAAATAGTAAATGTGTAGAAATTGAATTTAATCGAGCTAGAATCGTGAACGAGCATATGATTATGCTTAATGGTGCCATATTTTAAATCAGCGTCACAAAATGTCCTTGAAACTGCCAAATTTCAAAAAGGTCATGTCAGGGGCATCTGAGGTCAGTGACCTCGGTTGACCTGTAGAAGTGCATGACCACAGTGGAACATATAAGTATGTAGAATGGATCCCAGATTTGAAATCAGCGTCACAAAATGTCCTAGAAACTGCCAGAAGCCCCAAAAAGTAATATTATGTCATCGGAGGTCAGTGACCTCGGTTGACCTCTGCAAAGGTCAATCGAGGTCACAATCTCAATGTAAACCACAACTGTCACCTGGAAACACCTGTGCATATGCTCCTGAACAACAAACACTCGGAAACTGCACAAGTTACAAGCATCGATACTACGGGACGCAAGTTGCGCCTGATACGACCTTGAGAAACAGGTCATAGGTCACGGGTCATGTGAGATAGAAGTTCCAAATTTTCAGAATATGTGTCAAATTGTTCAAACATAGGGTACTGAAAGTTTCATCGCAATCAGCTGATAACTACGGGGGATTTCCACAGTAAGACAACACAAATTTACAATTTGCCGTCCGACCATTTCTAATTTTCTTGAAAAGTTGTGCACTGGGGGGTTTCAAGGGCGGGAATTCATTGGTGGTGACCAAAAACAATCAAGATACGGCCTTGCGTATTTTCCCAAGTGCAGTAGACCACGTCGTCATTTGCCGAATTCAGATTTCAGATCTGGCGGAGTGATTTTTGTTTAATGTCTTGGTATGTTCTTAACATGATACAAAAATAATTTGAAAAAAATCGAAAATCTATCCCACCGGGTTTTGCGATTTGTAAACCATTGCAAACGCCGTTTCGGCGTTGAAGTCGCCCGTTGTAAACTTATTGGTGTTAGCGTCCGGTAAAACACTTCTGATATTGTTATTGTTCTTCGTCATTTTACGGATCGGAAAGTGCAGTGGGTGACTTACAGAGTACATTTAAGTTCGTTTAGGGTTCTAAAAGTGTAGGCAAGGTTATTTGGCAGTCATACGGGCTGAACCCTCGCCCGCGTGGGGGGGGGGGATGCCACCCCCTCGGTTTTTGTGGAATAACTCGCGTAGTTTCTAACCGATTGCGATGAAACTTTCAGTACCTTACTTTTGAACAAGTTGACACAAAATATACAAATTTGCATTTATAACCCACATGATCCGTGACTTTGGCCTGTTTCTCAAGGTCGTATCAAGCGCAACTTGCGTCCCGTAGTATCGATGTTTGTAACTTGTGCAGTTTCCGAGTGTTTGTTGTTCAGGAGCATATTCAAACGTCATTCCATAGCCCTGGAAAATATAGCCAGGGAAGTCTAATATTGTTGACCTCGGAGTCACCAATAACGTCACAGGTCACGTCAAAGACAACATGTTTGGCTGTGTCATAAAGGTCCCGATGGATGAAATTGTCGCGCAAAATTGCGATATTAAACGCGAAAGCAGTCGATAAATCGGTTCGATTCGCGTGTCTGCCACTTCTAAGTACCAGTATAAGCTGTTGATGACCTTGGGTCAGGCCAAGGTCATCCGAGGTCACGAGGTCAAATTGCCGGTTACGGTCATCAGGTTGTAACACATGTTTATGGGTTCGTTTTTCGTCTATAACGCGCAAAATGACATTAGAACATTGTTTTTTTCTCCATAGAAATAGAAGTAAAAAGTAAAAACGGAAATGCATTTTTTTCATGCATGGTAATGCTGCGAGAGGTGGTCGATTTTTGTCTTTGAAAGGTCATAAGTCAGTCATTTTTGACGATATCGACTTAAAATTTGGTGCACATATTCACCGGATACGTTGCGATCACATATATTCCGTTTTTAGGTAAGTCTGATATTAAAAAAAAAAAATAGGAAAATTTGTCTTTGGATTTCTCTTCTTTTTTTAAATATCCGGTCATATCCAAAAACTCGACAATCCGAGATAGCAGTTTGCTAGCGGATTCTATTGTCAGTTATTTGATATATGACAATTTAATTTATCTTCAAAATCTAGTTTTGACAGCATTTTCCGCAAACCCTTATTTAAAAAAAACCGCAGAACATGACGTCACTCTGACGTCGTTTTAGGTTGACCTATCATAACCTTATCTTTTTACTTTGACCAACATGTGTGCAATTGATGTGAGAGATGGTACTGAAAGTTTGGTGACAATACTGGTGTTGGTTGAGGAGATATGGCAAAATAACGGGAGGGGTGGGGGGCAAAAATATTATATATTAAATATATATTATATATTAAATATATATGGGCCCCCCAGTAACTCGCGGGTTAAAGTTCTCGAAATAAAGACGGTTTTGTTTGAAGGGAAGCAGGGTTGTGCTTACATTGGCGCGCCCTGAATTCGAGAAGGCAGCATTACATAGTGTCCATACTGTACTTTTAAACATGAACGTTTTTGTGTATACATTTTGAGACACATCCACTGGGAGTGGGTAGGTAGGTAGTTGTTAAGAAATAACTCTCTGAAAACCAACGCTATACGTTCTGGCCGCTCATATTCATATTTGCCTCTCTGCCGTTGACGGCAGATCTCGCAGGCGCTTCGCGCTGGCTCTTTGACCAGTTTCTGCCGTGAAAACCGGGGGGGTCGATCCCCAGTTTTCAAAAGTGGGGAGTCGTGACCCCCCCGCCGGCAACGCCCCTGATAAATATACATCTGATGGACTGGACCAAAGGTGACCGGTGATCATTTTGCCGGGAAATAAGAATAAAGGCTGACCAGACATGATTTTGGCCAAGAATATTCAGCAAAGAAATACTGATGTAGGTTCGGAAGTGACAGTATGTGCCTAACATGATGATTGTTGGTAGGCTGGTTCGTTTCTAGTAACAAATGGAGCCCTGCTATCATGCTAGATTATTACCTAACGTAGCGTTTCACCAGTGACACGTTCAGCTGACTTCTTCCGCTGCTGGGAACACTATGGTGCCTTGGATTTGAGGAAACCGTGGGTCGAAGGGACATGTCGCTGAGTCGCTGAGTCAGTTTCGGTATGGAATGGAGCACCGTCAGCGGGACAGCTGAATATAACTACCAAGATGGGTTTTCTAAGAACGGCTAACCGACTCCGGATGCCCGGATTCGAACAGCCCAACAACTTTAAAAGCCAAATGCTCGGAGATGCGCAAGCAAGCAAACCCAACTCAAGTAGCCCTTTTTGAAAACATAAATTTCGAAATGCGAAGTAAACTCAGCGTACTTCACAAATGTTGATGTCTAAATTTTGCAAATATAGGTAACGGGAAATATATGGCTTTGTCATTACACCCGAGAGACAAGGTAACATATTATGGGCATTTTCGTTTGGTGCTGTTATAAAAATGATGCACGCGTCACGCGTCACTATTTGTAACATTTAATATTTATTTACGAGATTCATTTACTCGTATGAGACTGCAATATTTATTTTTCCATATGACGTAATTTGATTTAAAATTTATTTGCTGCTTATTTCGTCTCCAATCAGAAGTACAATAGTTTGATAAATCGCAAAACTACACAACACAAAACAAACTTTTCAGCCTCATATTTATTTTTCTTAACCTTTAAGTTTTATGAGCTTCTTATCGGGATGCTTCTGGGGAGGGATGGAAGACTCTGGTAATGCGTCTCAATATTATCATTATTTTTGGTGCTGGGAAATTTCGCTATTTCAAGATGTGCCTTCAATGAAGTGAGATGACAACCGTCATTTTAGTGCTAGCACCGGCCACTGTTCATTTACAGGCCAGACATTTGGTTTAATCTCAATCTGTGGTTGCTCTGAGGCTGAGCCTTGAGGCACTGCAACGGATACTGGGATTTTAGCTCGTATATACGAGCATGTATCATACATGAGACTTATCTTCGAAAGATTTCTGGAGCAAAATTGTTCAGTATCATTCATGCATTGTGATGGTTTTCCATTAATTTCGGTCAAAGCGTTGCTTCACTTTACCAACTTGATTGTAAGCAAGTCAATTTGTTATTGCTTTAGATTCCGAGCTCCTGAGGTGTTAACTCATTATATGTTCTACATTTTTTTTTATTATTATTCCTCTTATTAGTTGCCTGTTGCTCTTTGTGGTGCTCTACATTTCTGATAATTCATTGAATCAGCTTACAATTCCTCTGATGACAAGTTTGGTTCAACCAGTTCAGAGCCTGAGTTCATAACCCACGCACTGCAGGGGTTTGCGCCGAACACGAACTGCAGGGGGAGGGGGGTGATTTCCGCCCCCCGTGAGATCTAAAAAACTACGTAACGTAGCGACAAGCAGAAAACGGCTTTTGATACCAGTTATATCGAAAGTATTTCAGTATTTTTTTAGGTCAAGTCAAAATTGAGGTCACCAGAGGTCATGAAAGGTCAAATTTTCCAGTTGTTTTCCCTGTTTTAGGACTTCGCTCCAGAAATTCCCATGTATCTCGGAAACTATGCTAGCTAGCAACAAACGGAAAAGGCGATCGCCAGCCATTGCAATTTGCAATCGACAAGGTGTCCTCAAATTTGATCTCAGGTCAATATTGGAGGCTTCAGAGGTCAAAAAAGTAAAAATGCTGTTTTTTTGCAAAACTGTTTTTCGCAAATCACTTTTTACCTAAAACAGATAACGGAAAACTGTTTGCGCCATTGTGTTTGCCTCGTCAAAATGCTTTGCATGATATACATGTTGACCGTATTAGCTCAACTTCAAAATTTTACTTCAGGTCACGTGATCTTGACCTGAAGTCAAGACCCAAGTAGATCATGTTGTATATAGGGAGACGTATCTCGATGAGAAAAACACAATGCTGTCGGTTTTACAACTCTATCTTCAATATGTCGCGAGTTATTGACAGAAAAGTGATGGTAACCTCGGATGACCTCAAATGACCCCATAGGGGTCACTGAACACAACTTACACTAAGATCATCAAGAATTTCCTATAATAACAAGATCCAGAAGTAATTGGAGTAATTTATCATGCATATCCTTGCAATAGGAAGCATTTCACTATTTCCACATTGACTTATTATGGGGAGGTCACCAAGTTGACCTGACCTTAGGTCACCGATATCAAAATTCCGAGATAAACGAATTGTAAGTACGTATGCCCTCATGATACCCTGTAAGTTTCAAACTGATCGGTAAGAAACTATGGCTTTGGCACAACTGCAAACGTATTTGGAGGTGGGGTCACTTGACCTGGTCTGGTGACCTGACCTGAGATGACCCGAGGTTCATTTGTCAAAGTGTGCGCAATTGTTGTCCTAACAGGTGTACTAAAACTCGGCGGCGCTGCGCGCCGCCGTCTTTTCGCTAACTGCGACAAACCTGAGGGGGGGGGGGGGCGGAAATCAACCCCCTGCAGTGCGCGGGATAATTTAACCAGTTGCTGAGTCGTGGTTGCTTGGATACCTTGATCTTCTTCTTTCTGTTTAAGAAGAATCCCTTTATCTCATTTTATAATTATGTGAGCAACTAGGCACTTGATACATGTTTATTGACTTTTCCTGCATCTTGCCTCAAGCCAGTGCCAAGTTTACCATGCTGCAAATATTCTAGCGACGTTCATTTTAGGACAAAATCAAATTGAATATGTTGAAAACGCGTCAATATGCCAATCCTCCATTGTGGTCCAATCTTATATCCATTATATGCAGAAATCTATGATACGATCCAATCCGGTTCCACCGATTTTGGCCGAATTAGTAATCCAGTGGATTTATTCCAATAGTTTCGTACTCTGGTTCAAATATCCACTGGGCCTCAACACACCTATGTCATGCAAGGTGATCAGAAAGGAGATCAGATGAGGTGAAGAATGTCAAGAAGCCTCTGTGCGGTGTGTGCACTGTGCAGCCAGTCGCGTGACGGCAGTTTGACAACAGCAGCCAGTCGCGTGACGGCAGTTTGACAACAGCAGCCAGTCGCGTGACGGCAGTTTGACGCCGGCAGCCAGTCGCGTGACGGCAGTTTGACGCCGGCAGCCAGTCGCGTGACGGCAGTTTGACGCCGGCAGCCAGTCGCGTGACGGCAGTTTGACGCCGGCAGCCAGTCGCGTAACGGCAGTTTGACGCCGGCAGCCAGTCGCGTGACGGCCGATCATAAGGACACAAATCGATGTGAAGCGCCACCACGTGTCGATCCCGTACACCTGGCTGACATGCCCCTGCATACACCGCACACACCTCGCCCGAAACAATACTGCACCATAGAGTCCATGGAGCGACAGTTCAGCCGACGTGCAACTGTATGCTCTACGAGTACATGCAGCTAGTATAACGTTCCCTATTACTTTGCCGCTTTATTGTGGCGATGCATATTCGAATATAGGTAATAATAGACCGTGCATGCAATAACAAATGCTACACGACAAATGCTAAACATCTACACCGAGGGTTTGAGGGTTTAATGTAGACAAAAATGCATATAAACTGTTAACATTTATAACAATAATTGATCCAATTGAGCCGGATAGTGACTTAGCATGACAGCAAAGCACCGCGAAAACGGCATTTTTACTTCTACGCTTACTTGGCATAGTAGCGTCAAGGTTCCACTGACATGACTGCCGTAAGATGGTCCTGATGCCTGATGCCGCTGTCCTCGTCTCTTCCTGCACTGGAGTCACTGTTGTGAAATGCTCAGCAGCACCACCGGCATGTGATCAGTAGATCTGCTCTGTCGCCGAACACGTTACTGTTGCCCGGCACATACACCCGGGCGGACGCGCGATTCCTGCAGTTGGCCACGCTCAGGTGACCTTGCTTTCTGCGGCGCGCCCAACTGATGCCCGGATTCCGGCGGACTGCCGCCGCCGAATGAGCCGGTGTCACGCGTCGTCCTGACACTGAGAGCTGCAGCTCAGCTGAGTCGTCAGAGAGCTGCGAAAGGCTTCCTTTCCAGCCCGCCCAGCGGGACAGCCGAGACGACATGTGGCGGGAAGGATTACTGGAGTTCGATGAAATGAGACTAGCGGATGCCAGAAAAAGGAATGTCAAGTTGAATAAAGAATGGAATATAAATAATAGGGTTGTGGGATTGGAGTTTTAGTCGAGGTAGGAGTCGGCCAGAGTGGGACAGATCTAGGATCAGGACAGATCTACAGATCTAATTTCGGTCGAAGTCAGGATCGGAGTAAAAAATTATCTGAAGGGGCTATGAATTTGCTCAATGTTGATGTGAGAAGATTCCTTTATCACTCCAGTTAACCAGACTTCTCTTAAATAAGCTTGTAATAAACACTTCAACTTACACCAGAAATATAACAATCAGTTCTAGCAAGCATGTTATACAAATAACATATAAACCAGGACCACGCACGTTCGGCCTTTGGGGGCCATACGTTGCTTGTTTACATCAATCGACTCCGACTGGCAGCTTGTGAACGAGAGCCAAATTTGAAGGAAATTTCGTAGTGGTGAAGGTGTCACATTGTCACCTTGTGACAATCGATGTGGGCGAACTTTGTGAATGTCACAATGTTGAGGGAATAGGCCCACGGACCGTGTGCGTAAGATTATGCAGCGCTCAGCATAGAGTTTTTGCACCGTAGGGAATTCCTTTACCATTCGCGTAGCTGAGATTTAATATATCTTGGCACCCAAAATACTTGGCTTTCACCAATACTCATCGATTAGTGACCTAATCACAACATTTTGTGAAGAATAACTACATTGTCATCTGAACACTTTTTCATTGAAATTTGCTACAAGATCCCATCGTTTTGGAGAAAACTGCCATCTTCGCAAGTGGGCGAGTGCGCAAGATTATGTACCTCTGCACGGGCTATACTTTAACACGCGCACGGCCGGGGTGGGGGTTGATCCCCCTCCGGTTTTTCCTGAATAGCGAAAAAACGGCGGCGCGCAGCACCGTCAAATTCGGCACAGCTGTTTAGACATCAATTACCCACATATTCTGATTTTGTTTTTACCTCGGGTCATCTTAGGTCGGTCACCAGGCCAGGTCACGTGACTCCACCTCCAAAAAGTGTGCGGTCATACCACAGCCACAGTTGTTAGCCGATCAGTTTCAAAATTACAGGATTTCATAAGACCATAGGTACCTAAAATTCGTATATTTTTGATTTTTGATATCGGTGACCTTAGGTGGGGTCAATTTCGTGACCTCTCCATTATAAGTAAATGGTGAATATTAAAATGCTTCCTATTGCGAGGATACGCATGATAGCAGCTCAATTCCTTCTAGATTATGTTATCATAGGCCATTCATGATGACCCAGATGCAACTTTTGTTCAGTGACCCCTACAGGGTCAGCCGAGGACGATGTCATCCGGGGTCACCAACACTTTGTGTATATAACTCTCGACAGAATGAAGATATATAAGTGAAACCGGTACTAATGTGTTTGTCGCATCGAGACACGTCTCCCAATATGCAACTTGGCCTACTTGGGTCACCACTTGACCTTGCCCTGAGGTCATATTTCTATGTTGACCTAACCTGGTCAACATAAACATGATTCGAAGCGCCTTGACGAGAAAAACACGATGGCGTCAAAATGATTGCCCTATCTTTATTATATAAAATGCTATTTTTAAAAACAGCTTTGCCAAACAATAACCTTTTTGACCTTTGATGACTTCTAGAGCCTAAACTATTGACCTGAATTAAATTTTGAGGACACTTTAGCGATTACATTTTTCAAGAGCGTTTTCCATTGCATTTTTCCGTTTGTTCCTAGCTACATAGTTCCTGTAATATCCGGGGGCTTCTGGAGCTAAGTCCTAAAACTGGAAAATCTGACACTTGATGACCTCTGGTGACCTCAATATTGACCTGACATAATAAAAGACTGATATACTTTCGATAAAGCTTGTCTCGAGCTATCTAATGCCTTTTCAGGTTGTCGCTACGTTGCGTGGTTTTTTAGAACTTAGGGGGGGGGGCTGAAATCCCCCCCGCCCGGCCGTTCGTTCGTGTTTGGCGCAGACCCCCGGCCGTGCGCGGGTTAAGACGAATAATTTTATCTCAAGTTGACCGATACCGTCGTCACAGATGTCGTCTCGGAAATGGCTATCCGTTGTATCGCTTGCGACGATTGAGAAATTTGCATTGCGCCCAAATATAAAGTGTCGATATTTTGACCTGATCTCAAGGTCAAGGTCAAATTTAAACACGTAGCCAGTCAGATGCTCTATCAGCTGCACACCTGGCGATGCTTCATAGACCTACTTTTTCAATACTGTCGTCGCAGGTATCGAAAATGTCGCAGATATCGTCGCTAACTGCTATAAACCCGCCCGGGTGTGTTGGCGGAGCGTGAAGTACGGAGCGGCGTGATGCGAACATATCAGTGCGATGCCCACTGCATTTGTTTGCTTTTTCGCGTAAAATAATCAGGTGGACGTTTGCTTTCGTAATGTTGGGGTTCTACATAACACATGACACGTGGCATGATTAATAAAAAAAATACACGTAAAACCGCTGGTGCCAGCGCGGTTCGAACATACGACCAATCTACGAATACGCTATGAGTAGACAGCTATACCGACTGAGCTATTTGGTCCGATGTGATGGATGCTGTTATTCAGTCTCCAATGTTGGATCTTTGCCAGCTCAGGACAGGTGACCTCTTGACCCTCGAGACAGACGGCCTTGACCACCACCCGGGTCGCGGCGTATTCCATTCCGACACCGCCCCGCACTCCCTTCCTCCTTCCCCCTCCCCAGCACAATTGGGTACCAACCTACGGTGGGGAAACCACTTTTTTTTTGTGTGTGCCTACTGCCATGTTATATCACATCAACGGTACAATCCTGTCAGGAAGCTTTCGGTAAACACGAAGACACAGGACTTGCTTAATCTCCGAATTAACATGCATATACATGCCTTTGTCAAACTAGAGTAAAGTATCACAATTTACTCTCCTAACAATGCTATTGTATCTGACCGGCAATGTACCGGCTGTGTATCATTGTGACGTCATGGTGCACCGTCTGATTCTGGGGTAGTGTCGCGGCACACAGTTAACGTTCATCTCATAAACCAGCAAAACGCCCTTATTCGTTCTGGAACCAAGCGGGCGGGCGTGTTAGTTTCGTAGTTTGTATTTTGTTAAACGTTCTTTTAAGCACTGTTAATTAACACCGTTGCGCCCGATCATTGCATTACATTTTGCGCGCTAGAGAGAGACGGCACATTGCTTGTGGGCTTCGAAAGTGAAAACAGGGTCGTACTTTAGCCCTCACTGCTCCTAAACTCGAAAACGCAGAATTTCAAAACCGTTATACGATACATTTCAGACATGCAGGTCGAAGTTTGAACAGGTTGAAGTTTGAACAGGTTGAAGTTTGAACAGGTTGAAGTTTGAATAGGTTGAAGTTTGAACAGGTTGAAGTTTGAACAGGTTGAAGTTTGAATAGGTTGAAGTTTGAACAGGTTGAAGTTTGAACAGGTTGAAGTTTGAACAGGTTGAAGTGCGAACAGGTTGAAGTTTGAACAGGTTGAAGTTTGAACAGGTTGAAGTTTGAACAGGTTGAAGTTTGAACAGGTTGAAGTTTGAACAGGTTGAAGTGTGAACAGGTTGAAGTTTGAACAGGTTGAAGTTTGAACAGGTTGAAGTTTGAACAGGTTGAAGTTTGAACAGGTTGAAGTTTGAACAGGTTGAAGTGTGAACAGGTTGAAGTTTGAACAGGTTGAAGTTTGAACAGGTTGAAGTGTGAACATTTTCAGGTTAATCCATTGGGTAGCTGCAAAGGCCTGAGAACCATAGCTACGCTCGCCACCGCCTCTGAGAACCATGGCTACGCTCGCCACCGCCTCTGAGAACCATGACTACGCTCGCCACCGCCTCTGAGAACCATGGTTACGCTCGCCACCGCCTCTGAGAACCATGGCTACGCTCGCCACCGCCTCTGAGAACCATGGCTATGCTCACCACCGCCTCTGAGAACCATGGCTACGCTTGTCACCGCCTCTGAGAACCATGGCTACGCTTGTCACCGCCTCTGAGAACCATGGCTACGCTTGCCACCGCCTCCGAGAACCATGGCTACGCTCACCACCACCTCTGAGAACCATGGCTACGCTCACCACCGCCTCTGAGAACCATGGCTACGCTCACCACCGCCTCTAAGAACCATGGCTACGCTCACCACCGCCTCTGAGAACCATGGCTACGCTCACCACCGCCTCTGAGAACTATGGCTACGCTCGCCACCGCCTCTGA
Organism: Chirona hameri; assembly: GCA_036785665.1. Taxonomy (NCBI): domain Eukaryota; kingdom Metazoa; phylum Arthropoda; class Thecostraca; order Balanomorpha; family Balanidae; genus Chirona; species Chirona hameri. Next base: position 80,538 of record JAXIVJ010003814.1, read on the forward strand.
GAACCATGGCTACGCTCACCACCGCCTCTGAGAACCATGACTACGCTCGGGTCAGGTCGCCCATGGATAGCTTCCCCCCCTAGTCGACGGAGAACAGCGGGGGCTTCGCGCCCGCTCGGTAAAAACAAGCGCAGAAAACCAGCGGGAACTTCCCGAGGTCCCAGTTCCCTGCGACAGCATGAGCAGTTCAGCGCAACAGTGTGGCATTTACCCGTTACTAAGTAACGGAGTAGGGACCAGAGGACTGCATTTGGTGACGTCACCTGGGGGGATTCGATCCGGCTCTCCTCATCAGCCGGCTGGGCGTTACAATGATTCCGTGGCGGCGCGGCCGGGCGCGGCGCCTCTCCGCCGGGAGCGCCATAATAGCCGCCTGATTAATTACTATCATCAGCTGCGTGGACAGGCCGACACTGATATTACCTGCCCCTGGGAATACAGGGCAGGTCGACACTGATATTACCTGCCCCTGGGAATACAGGACAGGCCGACACTGATATTACCTGCCCCTGGGAATACAGGACAGGCCGACACTGATATTACCTGCCCCTGGGAATACAGGACAGGCCGACACTGATATTACCTGCCCCTGGGAATACAGGACAGGTCGACACTGATATTACCTGCCCCTGGGAATACAGGACAGGTCGATACTGATATTACCTGCCCCTGGGAATACAGGACAGGCCGACACTGATATTACCTGCCCCTGGGAATACAGGACAGGCCGACACTGATATTACCTGCCCCTGGGAATACAGGACAGGTCGACACTGATATTACCTGCCCCTGGGAATACAGGACAGGTCGACACTGATATTACCTGCCACTGGGAATACAGGACAGGCCGACACTGATATTACCTGCCCCTGGGAATACAGGACAGGTCGACACTGATATTACCTGCCCCTGGGAATACAGGACAGGCCGACACTGATATTACCTGCCCCTGGGAATACAGGACAGGCCGACACTGATATTACCTGCCCCTGGGAATACAGGACAGGTCGACACTGAGATATTACCTGCCCCTGGGAATACAGGACAGGTCGACACTGAGATATTACCTGCCCCTGGGAATACAGGACAGGTCAACACTGATATTACCGGCCCCTGGGAATACAGGACAGGTCGACACTGAGATATTACCTGCCCCTGGGAATACAGGACAGGTCGACACTGATATTACCTGCCCCTGGGAATACAGGACAGGTCGACACTGATATTACCTGCCACTGGGAATACAGGACAGGCCGATACTGATATTACCTGCCCCTGGGAATACAGGACCTCTGACTCTGACAGGACCTGACTGAAGGCAGGACCTCTGACTGATGGCAATGGCCCCTACCTGACCACTGACCAGATGTGACCCCTGGCTGATGTCCTGGCCCGATATGACCAGATGTGACCCCTGACTGATGTTCTGGCCTGACATGACCAGATGTGACCCCTGGCTGATGTCCTGGCCTGACATGACCAGATGTGACCCCTGACTGATGTCCTGGCCTGACATGACCAGATGTGACCCCTGACTGATGTTCTGGCCTGACATGACCAGATGTGACCCCTGGCTGATGAAGTCGCCACCGTAATAACTCCTATTAACAACTTTTATTTAGATAGCCGCTGTTAACAGCCTCATTAACCCATAATGGACTGTACTGGATCGAATCAGCCTTGTAGAAACCTCGTGGGTTTGGTTTGCCGATAATCGATTATACCTGGATTAAGACTGAATGGATTTGGATTGGATCAGATATTTATGAATCGATCCATTCCATACTCGCCTGATACCAGTCACTAGGCTGGTATGACAGTTACAACTGGTTAGCAAGCGATACGAAATGTCAATCTTCACGTTGCCAATCTGTGGCCGATTAAACAATTATAGTTTGTGCACAGTTATAGCTTCATGGGTGATGTGGGATGTGTCCAAGATTCGAGAGTGCCACCGGTCACGGCTCACTAGACACTGGTCACTGGTCAATAATTACTGGTTTCTGGTCCTGGTCACTGGTCATTGGCCATTGCATCATAGCCGGTGGCTATGTTGTTGTGCAGTGTGCCGTCGTATGGTGCTGTGCAGTGTGCCGTCGTATGGTGCTGTGCAGTGTGCCGTCGTATGGTGCTGTGACGTGTGCCGTCGTATGGTGCTGTGACGTGTGCCGTCGTATGGTGCTGTGCAGTGGGCCGTCGTATGGTGCTGTGCAGTGGGCCGTCGTATGGTGCTGTGCAGTGTGCCGTCGTATGGTCCTGTGCAGTGTGCCGTCGTATGGTGCTGTGACGTGTGCCGTCGTATGGTGCTGTGCAGTGTGCCGTCGTATGGTGCTGTGCAGTGTGCCGTCGTATGATGCTGTGCAGTGTGCTGTCGTATGGTGCGGTGCAGTGTGCCGTCGTATGGTGCTGTGACGTGTGCCGTCGTATGGTGCTGTGACGTGTGCCGTCGTATGATGTCCTGTGCAGTGTGCCGTCGTATGGTCCTGTGCAGTGTGCCGTCGTATGGTCCTGTGCAGTGTGCCGTCGTATGGTCCTGTGCAGTGGGCCGTCGTATGGTGCTGTGCAGTGGGCCGTCGTATGATGTCCTGTGCAGTGTGCCGTCGTATGATGTCCTGTGCAGTGTGCCGTCGTATGATGTCCTGTGCAGTGGGCCGTCGTATGATGTCCTGTGCAGTGTGCCGTCGTATGATGTCCTGTGCAGTGGGCCGTCGTATGGTGCGGTGCAGTGTGCCGTCGATGATGCTGTGCAGTGTGCCGTCGTATGATGTCCTGTGCAGTGTGCCGTCGTATGATGTCCTGTGCAGTGTGCCGTCGTATGATGTCCTGTGCAGTGTGCCGTCGTATGATGTCCTGTGCAGTGGGCCGTCGTATGGTGCGGTGCAGTGGGCCGTCGTATGATGCTGTGCAGTGTGCCGTCGTATGCACTGAAAACCTTTTTACTCTATGCAAGAGTAAATCGAAAGTCGTGCTCAAAACGACTATGGTGTTACTCTAGTGTCACACTGAAAGTACTCATCTCGGACTCCTTACTCGCCATTTACTACCCCAAAAACACTTAAATTACTCTATGATTACCCTAACATCACACTCTTTAGGTAAACGACAACCCCTGAATACTGACCATTTACCCATTAAACCCATTTACCCATTTACCCATACAGTTACCCTCAAAGAAACTCGATGTACCCAGATATTACTCTGCGTATACTCTTAACGAACATGCACACCCTTGGAAACTCTCCATTAACCCTATTTGTAACAGGCTCCTGGCTACCCCTATTTGTAACAGGGGGGGGGGGGGGCGGATTCCGCCCCCCGGAGATCTCGAGATTTACCCGTCCGATTTTAACAAATGAGACGGTGTTTAATATCCCTCAACACGATATACATTTCTAAATAATAAAACAATCTTAATTTTGGATAGGGGGCAACAGGGGGGCAAAAACGACACATTTTAGTGGTATTTTTGATCCAACATAACTTTCATGTTTATCGACCGATTTTAACACAACTAATAGGAATAGATAGAGATTGAATTGCAAATTTATATATAACGGTGACGTTTGAAAATTCAAAATCATAGGCGTGTGCAAGTCACTCAATATGGGGGTGAAGTAAATGCGTAATAAAACCATTTTTTGATGTTTTTTTTGATAAATGAAATGGTATGTGATTGTGACATTAGACACAACAGTTATAAATCATATTTGTTTTGCCATAGGCGGTACCAGGTTAGTGAAAAGGGAGGTAAAATTGGGAAAAAATATTAACCGCAGATAAGTTGCTACCCAGCACTATAAATATGTTACTGATCGTAGATAGTTCCTTTTTGCATGTTGTACTTCATCATAGGCGTATCCAGGATCCAAAATGGGGCGGCGCAAGACCTTTTGATAAGTATATTATCCGTTATTATGATACTAACTAGTCAACAGTGACTATTTCACTTACAACTTCAATTAACATTGCTTATCCCCATTTTTACTCTACCTGGACTCGCCTATTATCTTATAATCGTTCGTGGAGTAGCCTGTGGTGCGTGTTTCATCCGAAAACTTCAGTATGTTATGTCATTGTACGCCCATGCCTCTTAGTTTCCTTGCAATAATATGACCCCATTTTTTCCATTCCTGAGCGCGCCTCTGCCAAAAATGACTTTATTCCCTTTTCTGGCCTCATATGTGCATATATTATTATAAGCTAAACGTCTATTGCGCCGTTATCGCAGGCATATCGTCATCACCATGTCAGTCACCCCCCCCTTTTCATGTGCCTGAACACACCCCTGAAACTCTATATGTAATAAATTATGCAAATAATGGAAGCAGAAGCTATCTTTTACATCTTGATAGCTATAAATGTCCCTTACATTGCTCTATTGGCTTCCCGCCAAGCATTAAATACTTCCTGGAAACCCCCCCCCCCCCTTTTCAAGCCCCTGAAACCGCCTCTGCCATGCAATTTTTATGATATTTCAATAACATCAACTAATTTGCACTTGTTGCAATCACCGTAAATCGATGTAACTCCTTCATACTTGAGGAAGTTAGTAAGAAACCGTGAAGATCGCATTTCCGTATTATCGCCAAATGTCGCCTCCGAACCCACACAAAACTGTGCCCTGGCACCGCCTCTGTTCAGGTTAAGAACTCAAAATTTTGACTCCAAATGTGGTATTCAATTCTATGAAAAGTCCCAAAATTTCATGGGCCTACTCCCAGCCGTTCTGGAGATATCTGCGAAAAAACATGAGGGGGGGGGGGGGCGGAATCCGGCCTCCCCCTGTTACAAATAGGGTTAACCCACACATTACTCTTTAGACAATCTTTGTTTACTCTTTAGATACTCTTTGGTTACTCTTTGGACACTCTTTGGTTACTCTTTGGACCGTCTTTGGTTACTTTTCATTTGCTCTATGGATACTCTGTTCGTCTCCTTCCGAACTCTTCATTTACTCTATGGTTACTCTCCGAATACCTTTCTCTCCTTCTCGTGCAACTGTCAAGATACAGCTTTTAAAAACTTGCATTCACAATGAAAACATATCTACAGGAAAATTGCATATTTTGCCACATGATTATTAAAAAAAAATATGCACAACAATGCACATTTCACAACTTAAGCACGACGGAACATAAATACGGTGGAAGCTACGGCGAAAATGTCGGTACCGGTGGCCAACTGGGACACAGCATGAAGATACAGCCGGGAACAGCGTAATGGCTCAGAAGAAAGTCAATCACATAACGGTACGGACATGCGTCACGTCTTAGCTACACGAAGAAGTCCTTGATCCCTCCACAGTTGACATATCCTCGGCTAAAGCAGCGCGCAGTTCTTTTTCACAGCCTCAATGGCCGAATTCGGCGGGAATGCTCATGATGATAAAAGCTTCTACAAAGTATTGCAGGTTTCGGAGCAGGCGAGTCACTTTCAGGTTGAGTACATAAGCTGCTATGCCGATGAGGAGGATGGCACTCTCCAGAGGCACAGTGGTAGCGACTTGGATGTTTTCCACGACGATTACGTTGTCCGACTTTCCTTGCACAATCGCGGCCGCGCCAGTCCGGCTCCTCCGTGACCAGCGCTGAGGACTAGCTTGATGCTCCCACTGATGTTCACATGTGATGTTCACTGATGTTCACACCACAACACTTTGCAAGCCACAATATCCTTCTTGGAACCGAAGGAAACAAATACATTATCTCCTAATGTTCACCAGTACCTCACTCAGGGGCGGATCCAGGATTTTCTAAGGCAGGGGGCTTCAGGCCTGAGGGCGGCATATTTCCTCGGTGACGGGGGCGGCATGGTGCCTTCCGAGGGCGGCATAATGCCTTCCGAGGGCGGCATAATGCGTTGTGAGGGCGGCAAGATGTCTTCTGAGGGTGCCAGGGTGCCTTCCAAGAGTGCTACGATGCTGTTGGTAGACGCAAGGGCGCCCTGGCGGCCTCCCGAAAACGCTACGGCGCCTTCGGCGCCGGCAAATCCTATACAAAAATGGCGCCGTTTTCTAAGGCAGGGGGCTTCAGCCCCTACGGCCCCCCCCCTGGATCCGCCACTGACCTCACTGCACTACCGTCCACCATTCACTGTTCACAACGCCTCAAAACATGGCGTCTGAATGACACGTTTCAACACGTTTCTGCTTGCCGTCAGAGTATCTCAAGAGTATTCACAAAGTAACAGACGTGTTAAGACAGAGTATGTGGCGGATAAATGAAGGTCGTGTAAAGAGTAAGAACAATATTGGTATGGGATAACAGTAGGGTATCCCAAGAGTAACGTATGTGTATTTTCAGAGTAAGTCGAGGGACCAAAGGTTACTCTGCGTTTACCCGCCGGTTAGTGTATATGCTGGGTACATGGAGGGTACATGGAGGGTAGATGGAGTTCCATCAGCTGGAGTTATGGGTAGGTTAGGAGTAACTGCAGAGTACTGTGACAGTATGAGATGTAAGTAGAGTAAATGAAGAGTGAAAAAGATTTTCAGTGTGGGGCTGTGACGTCGCTCTGCAGAACAAACGCCAGTCAGAGCTGTGACGTGAGTCCACACCGCAGAGCTGTGACGTGAGTCTCCACACCGCAGAGCTGTGACGTGAGTCCACACCGCAGAGCTGTGACGTGAGTCCACACCGCAGAGCTGTGACGTGAGTCCACACCGCAGAGCTGTGACGTGAGTCCACACCGCAGAGCTGTGACGTGAGTCCACACCGCAGAGCTGTGACGTGAATCCACACCGGAGAGCTGTGACGTGAGTCCACACCGCAGAGCTGTGACGTGAGTCCACACCGCAGAGCTGTGACGTGAGTCCACACCGCAGAGCTGTGACGTGAGTCCACACCGCAGTAAGGTGTGACGTGAGTCCACACCGCAGTAAGGTGTAATACCCACAGCCACACCACGCGTGGCCTTGCCACTTTGCGCGCCGGTTTATTGATCATAATGTTGATTCCATATATATATATTGAATTACAAGAGGATTATCAGTGGACAGGGACATGGTTTATGTGCTATATTGCATAATGACTAGTCGACTTTTAGTTGATTTTTACTAGTTGATTTTAATTGATCAGAATGAGATGAGCATATGATGATGTTGCGAAAAGCAAATAATTTTTTCCTCTTAATGTTCTAATTATCTCACTGTTTTATTCACCATGTGCCACGCGCTGAAGCGCTGCCGTGTCGGCGTCTAACAGCCCTAGTCCTGTAACGTGCAGCTCTGACTGGCAACACAAGCCGACGACCGGTGGTGAGCCAAGCTCATAACGCGCAAACGAATAAACTATCATTATGTGCTTTAGTGGAGCAATTTCAGTAGGTGGTGCTATGATTTATATTAGCTTTTACAACATTATGTCATGCGTTTAAAATAGTGCCAATTAATCCGACCATATGGCCAGTTGTACCGGAAAACTATGCGTCGAACAAAATAATGTGGATCCTTTTCATGAGTTTAAATTATTTTGCCGTGAACATTTCCTATTTATATAATACAGTATTGGATATAACATAATATTATGATATACTTTTGCTGTTAATTTTGGTCATGCTAGATTGTTTCATGGCTATAGAAATCATTTTATGATACCTAAACACCAGTAATGCGCCGTAGTTGGCGATGAACGAGCGAGCGCGAAGGAAATGTATGTCAGCCGCCCCTGAGATATAGAATAGAGGTGTGCAGGTGCACAGGTGAAAAGGCATTCCACTCCTGACATGGAGGAAAGTGGTGACTGAGAGGCCCCTAACCACACACCAAATTTGAACACAATCGGCTCAGCCATTCCTGAGAAATAAAAATAGGGGTGTGCACGTGCGCACGTGCAGAAGCACCCCAGCCCTGACTTGTGGGAAAGTGGTGGCTAGGAGGTGCCTAACCACACACCACATTTTCACACAATCGGTCCAGCCGTCGCGGAGTTTTTGCGAGAAAACACTTTTCAACACCTCTCACGCGGCACGCGCCACGTGCAGTGGTAGTCACCCACGCGAGTCGGCACTGGTCTCAAACAGGGTAGAGTGAATGGTGCTACTCAGCAAAGAAGCCCGATTGCCAATCGGATGCGGACGTGCTGTTGCGGATATATGAGCTTCTCAAAAGCGTCGCCACGAATCGGGTCGGGCCGATCATATTCAGATTTCCCCTACTCCACGGAAGGACAAGCGAGCGCTTCGCTCTCGCTCGTTAAGCAAGCGGAGAAAGTAAATTTCTGCGGCATCAACTCACATCATCAGTGAGTCACATGAGGAGTTCCTGCTGTTTCAGAGTTTCATATTCTAATGGCATGCATTGTGCTTCTCTATCCTCCTTCAGGTCAGTTTGTGCATCGATTTCGTATAAATATATCGACAGTAATCGTTGGGTCCCTAATCACTATGCTACAGCGTGGCCCGGCCGGTTCTATATTCCGCTACATCCAGCCGCACTGGCCGACCAGGGGGGGGGGCTCACTCCGGCACCTTCCGCGTGCCGCAATTGGACCCGACTCGACTGAAACTTCTCATTAGGTGCCATGCAGTGGCTGCCTGCAGAAATAAAAATAGGGGTGTGCACGTGCGCACGTGCAGAAGCACCCCAGCCCTGACTTGTGGGAAAGTGGTGGCTAGGAGGTGCCTAACCACACACCACATTTGCACACAATCGGTCCAGCCGTCGCGGAGTTTTTGCGAGAAAACACTTTTCAACACCTCTCACGCGGCACGCGCCACGTGCAGTGGTAGTCACCCACGCGAGTCGGCACTGGTCTCAAACAGGGTAGAGTGAATGGTGCTACTCAGCAAAGAAGCCCGATTGTCAATCGGACGCGGACGTGCTGTTGCGGATATATGAGCTTCTCAAAAGCGTCGCCACGAATCGGGTCGGGCCGATCATATTCAGATTTTCCCTACTCCACGGAAGGACAAGCGAGCGCTTCGCTCTCGCTCGTTAAGCAAGCGGAGAAAGTAAATTTCTGCGGCATCAACTCACATCATCAGTGAGTCACATGAGGAGT
>JAXIVJ010003815.1:0-89527 GCA_036785665.1 Chirona hameri
GGCTTCTACACGTGACCGGCTTCGTGTCGTGTATCATGTTGATCGTGAGAGAGGCTAACAGTTGTCAGGTTACTACACGTGACCGGCTTCGTGTCGTGTATCATGTTGATCTTGAGAGAGGCTACAGTTGTCAGGCTACTACACGTGACCGGCTTCGTGTCCTGTATCATGTTGATCGTGAGAGAGGCTACAGTTGTCAGGTTACTACACGTGACCGGCTCCGTGTCGTATATCATGTTAATCGTGAGAGAGGCTACATTTGTCAGGCTGCTACCCGTGACCGGCTTCGTGTCGTGTATCATGTTGATCGTGAGAGAGGCTACAGTTGTCAGGCTGCTACACGTCGACCGGCTTCGTGTCGTGTATCATGTTCATCGTTGAGAGAGGCTACAGTTGTCAGGTTACTACAAGTGACCGGTCGGATCAGTGTCAGGTCGGACCGCTTCGTGTCGTGTATCATGTTGATCGTGAGAGAGCTACAGTTGTCAGGTTACTACACGTGACCGGCTTCGTGTCGTGTATCATGTTGATCGTGAGAGAGGCTGACAGTTGTCAGGTTACTACACGTGACCGGCTTCGTGTCGTGTATCATGTTGATCGTGAGAGAGGCTACAGTTGTCAGGTTACTACAAGTGACCGGCTCCGTGTCCGTGTATCATGTTGATCGTGAGGAGAGGCTACAGTTGTCAGGTTACTAACACGAGACCGGCTTCGTGTCGTGTATTATGTTGATCGTGAGAGAGGCTACAGTTGTCAGGTTACTACACGTCACCGGCTTCGTGTCGTGTATCATGTTGATCGTGAGAGAGGCTAGAGTTGTCAGGTTACTACACGTGACCGGCTTCGTGTCGTGTATCATGTTGATCGTGAGAGAGGCTACAGCTGTCAGGTTACTACACGTGACCGGCTTCGTGTCGTGTATCATGTTGATCGTGAGAGAGGCTACAGTTGTCAGGATGCTACACGTGACCGGCTTCGTGTCGTGTATTATGTTGATCGTTGAGAGAGGCTACAGTTGTCAGGATGCTACACGTGACCGGCTTCGTGTCGTCGTATCATGTTGATCGTGAGAGAGGCTCCAGTTGTCAGGCTGCTACATGTGACCGGCTTCGTCTCGTGTATCATGTTGATCGTGAGAGAGGCTACAGTTGTCAGGTTGCTACACGTGACCGGTTTCGTGTCGTGTATTATGTTGATCGTGAGAGAGGCTACATTTGTCAGGTTACTACACGTGACCGGCTTCGTGTCGTGTATCATGTTGATCGTGAGAGAGGCTACAGCTGTCAGGTTACTACACGTGACCGGCTTCGTGTCGTGTATCATGTTGATCGTGAGAGAGGCTACAGCTGTCAGGTTACTACACGTGACCGGCTTCGTGTCGTGTATCATGTTGATCGTGAGAGAGGCTACAGTTGTCAGGGTTACTACACGTGACCGGCTTCGTGTCGTGTATCATGTTGATCGTGAGAGAGGCTAGAGTTGTCAGGTTACTACACGTGACCGGCTTCGTGTCGTGTATCATGTTGATCGTGAGAGAGGCTACAGCTGTCAGGGTTACTACACGTGACCGACTTCGTGTCGTGTATCATGTTGATCGTGAGAGAGGCTACAGTTGTCAGGTTACTACACGTGATCGGCTTCGTGTCGTGTATTATGTTGATCGTGAGAGAGGCTACAGTTGTCAGGTTACTACACGTCACCGGCTTCGTGTCGTGTATCATGTTGATCGTGATAGAGGCTAGAGTTGTCAGGTTACTACACGTGACCGGCTTCGTGTCGTGTATCATGTTGATCGTGAGAGAGGCTACAGCTGTCAGGTTACTACACGTGACCGGCTTCGTGTCGTGTATCATGTTGATCGTGAGAGAGGCTACAGTTGTCAGGTTACTACACGTGACCGGCTTCGTGTCGAGTATCATGTTGATCGTGAGAGAGGCTACAGTTGTCAGGATGCTACACGTGACCGGCTTCGTGTCGTGGTATACATGGTTGATCGTGAGAAGAGGCTCCAGTTGTCAGGCTGCTACATGTGACCGGGCTTCGTCTCGTGTATCATGTTGAGTCGTGAGAGAGGCTACAAGTTGTCAGGTTGCTACACGTGACCCGGGTTTCGTGTCGTGTATTATGTTGATCGTGAGAGAGGCGTACATTTGTCATGGTTACTACACGAGACCGGCTGTCGTGTGTCTGTGTATCGATGTTGATCGGTGAGAGAGGCTACAGCTGTCAGGTTACTAACACGTGACCGGCTTCGTGTCGTGTATCATGTTGATCGTGAGAGAGGCTACAGTTGTCAGGTTACTACACGTGACCGGCTTCGTGTCGTGTATCATGTTGATCGTGAGAGAGGCTACAGTTGTCAGGCTGCTACACGTGACCGGCTTCGTGTCGTCTATCATGTTGATCGTGAGAGAGGTTACAGTTGTCAGGTTACTACACGTGACCGGCTTCGTGTCGTGTATCATGTTGATCGTGAGAGAGGCTACAGCTGTCAGGTTACTACACGTGACCGGCTTCGTGTCGTGTATCATGTTGATCGTGAGAGAGGCTACAGTTGTCAGGCTGCTACACGTGACCGGCTTCGTGTCGTCTATCATGTTGATCGTGAGAGAGGCTACAGCTGTCAGGTTACTACACGTGACCGGCTTCGTGTCGTGTATCATGTTGATCGTGAGAGAGGCTACAGTTGTCAGGCTGCTACACATGACCGGCTTCGTGTCGTGTATCATGTTGATCGTGAGAGAGGCTACAGTTGTCAGGCTGCTACACATGACCGGCTTCGTGTCGTGTATCATGTTGATCGTGAGAGAGGCTACAGTTGTCAGGCTGCTACACGTTACCGGCTTCGTGTCGTGTATCATGTTGATCGTGAGAGAGGCTACAGTTGTCAGGCTGCTACACGTGACCGGCTTCGTGTCGTGTATCATGTTGATCGTGAGAGAGGCTACAGTTGTCAGGTTACTACACGTGACCGGCTTCGTGTCGTGTATCATGTTGATCGTGAGAGAGGCTACAGTTGTCAGGCTGCTACACGTGACCGGCTTCGTGTCGTGTATCATGTTGATCGTGAGAGAGGCTACAGTTGTCAGGCTGCTACACATGACCGGCTTCGTGTCGTGTATCATGTTGATCGTGAGGGAGGCTACAGTTGTCAGGTTACTACACGTGACCGGCTTCGTGTCGTGTATCATGTTGATCGTGAGAGAGGCTACAGTTGTCAGGATGCTACACGTGACCGGCTTCTATGTCGTGTATCATGTTGATCGTGAGAGAGGCTACAGTTGTCAGGTTACTACACGTGACCGGCTTCGTGTCGGTCGTGTATCATGTTGATCGTGAGAGAGGCTACAGTTGTCAGGCTGCTACACGTGCCTGGCTTCGTGTCGTGTATCATGTTGATCGTGAGAGAGGCTACAGTTGTCAGGCTGCTACACGTGACCGGCTTCGTGTCGTGTATCATGTTGATCGTGAGAGAGGCTACAGTTGTCAGGATGCTACACGTGACCGGCTCCGTGTCGTGTATCATGTTGATCGTGAGGGAGGCTACAGTTGTCAGGCTGCTACACGTGACCGGCTTCGTGTCGTGTATCATGTTGATCGTGAGAGAGGCTACAGTTGTCAGGATGCTACACGTGACCGGCTTCGTGTCGTGTATCATGTTGATCGTGAGAGAGGCTACAGTTGTCAGGTTACTACACGTGACCGGCTTCGTGTCGGTCGTGTATCATGTTGATCGTGAGAGAGGCTACAGTTGTCAGGATGCTACACGTGATCGGCTTCGTGTCGTGTATCATGTTGATCGTGAGAGACGCTACAGTTGTCAGGATGCTACACGTGACCGGCTTCGTGTCGTGTATCATGTTGATCGTGAGAGAGGCTACAGTTGTCAGGTTACTACACGTGACAGGCCTCGTGTCGTGTATCATGTTGATCGTGAGAGAGGCTACAGTTGTCAGGTTACTACACGTGACCGGCTCCGTGTCGTGTATCATGTTAATCGTGAGAGAGGCTACAGTTGGCAGGCTGCTACACGTGACCGGCTGCGTGTCGTGTATCATGTTGATCGTGAGAGAGGCTACAGCTTTCAGGTTACTACACGTGACCGGCTTCGTGTCGTGTGTCATGTTGATCGTGAGAGAGGCTACAGTTGTCAGGTTACTACACGTGACCGGCTTCGTGTCGTGTATCATGTTGATCGTGAGAGAGGCTACAGTTGTCAGGTTACTACACGTGACCGGCTTCGTGTCGGTCGTGTATCATGTTGATCGTGAGAGAGGCTACAGTTGTCAGGATGCTACACGTGACCGGCTTCGTGTCGTGTATCATGTTGATCGTGAGAGAGGCTACAGTTGTCAGGTTACTACACGTGACCGGCTTCGTGTCGTGTATCATGTTGATCGTGAGAGAGACTACAGTTGTCAGGTTACTACACGTGACCGGCTTCGTGTCGTGTATCATGTTGATCGTGAGAGAGGCTACAGTTTTCAGGCTGCTACACGTGACCGGCTTCGTGTCGTGTATCATGTTGATCGTGAGAGAGGCTACAGTTGTCAGGCTGCTACACGTGACCGGCTTCGTGTCGTGTATCATGTTGATAGTGAGAGAGGCTACAGTTGTCAGGTTACTACACGTGACCGGCTTCGTATCGGTCGTGTATCATGTTGATCGTGAGAGAGGCTACAGTTGTCAGACTGCTACACGTGACCAGCTCCGTGTCGTGTTGATCGTGAGAGAGGCTACAGTTGTCAGGCAGCTACACGTGACCGGCTTCGTGTCGTGTATCATGTTGATCGTGAGAGAGGCTACAGTTGTCAGACTGCTACACGAGACCGGCTTCGTGTCGTGTATCATGTTGATCGTGAGAGAGGCTACAGTTGTCAGGTTACTGCACGTGACCGGCCTCGTGTCGTGTATCATGTTGATCGTAAGAGAGGCTACAGTTGTCAGGCTGCTACACGTGACCAGCTCCGTGTCGTGTTGATCGTGAGAGAGGCTACAGTTGTCAGGCTGCTACACGTGACCGGCTTCGTGTTGTGTATCATGTTGATCGTGAGAGAGGCTACAGTTGTCAGGTTACTACACGTGACCGGCTCCGTGTCGTGTATCATGTTGATCGTGAGAGAGGCTACAGTTGTCAGGTTACTACACGTGACCGGCTTCGTGTCGTGTATCATGTTGATCGTGAGAGAGGCTACAGTTGTCAGGTTACTACACGTGACCGGCTTCGTGTCGTGTATCATGTTGATCGTGAGAGAGGCTACAGTTGTCAGGTTACTACACGTGACCGGCTTCGTGTCGTGTATCATGTTGATCGTGAGAGAGGCTACATTTGTCAGGATGCTACACGTGACCGGCTCCATGTCGTGTATCATGTTGATCGTGAGAGAGGCTACAGTTGTCAGGCTGCTACACGTGACCGGCTTCGTGTCGTGTATCAGGTTGATCGTGAGAGAGGCTACAGTTGTCAGGCTGCTACCCGTGACCGGCTTCGTGTCGTGTTGATCGTGAGAGAGGCTACAGTTGTCAGGTTACTACACGTGACCGGCTTCGTGTCGTGTATCATGTTGATCGTGAGAGAGGCTACAGTTGTCAGGTTACTACACGTGACCGGCTTCGTGTCGTGTATCATGTTGATCGTGAGAGAGGCTACAGCTGTCAGGATGGTACACGTGACCGGCTTCGTGTTTGCTGTATCATGTTGATCGTGAGAGAGGCTACAGCTGTCAGGATGGTACAGGTGACCGGCTTCGTGTCGTGTATCATGTTGATCGTGAGAGAGGCTACATCTGTCAGGTTACTACACGTGACCGGCTTCGTGTCGTGTATCATGTTGATCGTGAGAGAGGCTACAGTTGTCAGGTTACTACACGTGACCGGCTTCGTGTCGTGTATCATGTTGATCGTGAGAGAGGCTACAGTTGTCGGGCTGCTACACGTGACCGGCTTCGTGGCGTGTATCATGTTGATCGTGAGAGAGGCTACAGCTGTCAGGCTGCTACACGTGACCGGCTTCGTGTCGTGTATCATGTTGATCGTGAGAGAGGCTACAGTTGTCAGGATGCTACACGTGACCGGCTTCGTGTCGTGTATCATGTTGATCGTGAGAGAGGCTACAGTTGTCAGGATGCTACACGTGACCGGCTTCGTGTCGTGTATCATGTTGATCGTGAGAGAGGCTACAGTTGTCAGGATGCTACACGTGGCCGGCTTCGTGTCGTGTATCATGTTGATCGTGAGAGAGGCTACAGTTGTCAGGTTACTACACGTGACCGGCTTCGTGTCGTGTATCATGTTGATCGTGAGAGAGGCTACAGTTGTCAGGATGCTACACGTGACCGGCTTCGTGTCGTGTATCATGTTGATCGTGAGAGAGGCTACAGTTGTCAGGTTACTACACGTGACCGGCTTCGTGTCGTGTATCATGTTGATCGTGAGAGAGGCTACAGTTGTCAGGTTACTACACATGACCGGCTTCGTGTCGTGTATCATGTTGATCGTGAGAGAGGCTACAGTTGTCAGGTTACTACACGTCACCGGCTTCGTGTCGTGTATCATGTTGATCGTGAGAGAGGCTAGAGTTGTCAGGTTACTACACGTGACCGGCTCCGTGTCGTGTATCATGTTGATCGTGAGAGAGGCTACAGTTGTCAGGATGCTACACGTGACCGGCTTCGTGTCGGTCGTGTATCATGTTGATCGTGAGAGAGGCTACAGTTGTCAGGTTACTACACGTGACCGGCTTCGTGTCGTGTATCATGTTGATCGTGAGAGAGGCTACAGTTGTCAGGCTTCTACACGTGACCGGCTTCGTGTCGTGTATCATGTTGATCGTGAGAGAGGCTACAGTTGTCAGGTTACTACACGTGACCGGCTTCGTGTCGTGTATCATGTTGATCGTGAGAGAGGCTACAGTTGTCAGGCTACTACACGTGACCGGCTTCGTGTCCTGTATCATGTTGATCGTGAGAGAGGCTACAGTTGTCAGGTTACTACACGTGACCGGCTCCGTGTCGTATATCATGTTAATCGTGAGAGAGGCTACATTTGTCAGGCTGCTACCCGTGACCGGCTTCGTGTCGTGTATCATGTTGATCGTGAGAGAGGCTACAGTTGTCAGGCTGCTACACGTGACCGGCTTCGTGTCGTGTATCATGTTCATCGTGAGAGAGGCTACAGTTGTCAGGTTACTACAAGTGACCGGCTTCGTGTCGTGTATCATGTTGATCGTGAGAGAGGCTACAGTTGTCAGGTTACTACACGTGACCGGCTTCGTGTCGTGTATCATGTTGATCGTGAGAGAGGCTACAGTTGTCAGGTTACTACACGTGACCGGCTTCGTGTCGTGTATCATGTTGATCGTGAGAGAGGCTACAGTTGTCAGGTTACTACACGTGACCGGCTTCGTGTCGTGTATCATGTTGATCGTGAGAGAGGCTACAGTTGTCAGGTTACTACAAGTGACCGGCTCCGTGTCGTGTATCATGTTGATCGTGAGAGAGGCTACAGTTGTCAGGTTACTACACGTGACCGGCTTCGTGTCGTGTATTATGTTGATCGTGAGAGAGGCTACAGTTGTCAGGTTACTACACGTCACCGGCTTCGTGTCGTGTATCATGTTGATCGTGAGAGAGGCTAGAGTTGTCAGGTTACTACACGTGACCGGCTTCGTGTCGTGTATCATGTTGATCGTGAGAGAGGCTACAGCTGTCAGGTTACTACACGTGACCGGCTTCGTGTCGTGTATCATGTTGATCGTGAGAGAGGCTACAGTTGTCAGGATGCTACACGTGACCGGCTTCGTGTCGTGTATTATGTTGATCGTGAGAGAGGCTACAGTTGTCAGGATGCTACACGTGACCGGCTTCGTGTCGTGTATCATGTTGATCGTGAGAGAGGCTCCAGTTGTCAGGCTGCTACATGTGACCGGCTTCGTCTCGTGTATCATGTTGATCGTGAGAGAGGCTACAGTTGTCAGGTTGCTACACGTGACCGGTTTCGTGTCGTGTATTATGTTGATCGTGAGAGAGGCTACATTTGTCAGGTTACTACACGTGACCGGCTTCGTGTCGTGTATCATGTTGATCGTGAGAGAGGCTACAGCTGTCAGGTTACTACACGTGACCGGCTTCGTGTCGTGTATCATGTTGATCGTGAGAGAGGCTACAGCTGTCAGGTTACTACACGTGACCGGCTTCGTGTCGTGTATCATGTTGATCGTGAGAGAGGCTACAGTTGTCAGGTTACTACACGTGACCGGCTTCGTGTCGTGTATCATGTTGATCGTGAGAGAGGCTAGAGTTGTCAGGTTACTACACGTGACCGGCTTCGTGTCGTGTATCATGTTGATCGTGAGAGAGGCTACAGCTGTCAGGTTACTACACGTGACCGACTTCGTGTCGTGTATCATGTTGATCGTGAGAGAGGCTACAGTTGTCAGGTTACTACACGTGATCGGCTTCGTGTCGTGTATTATGTTGATCGTGAGAGAGGCTACAGTTGTCAGGTTACTACACGTCACCGGCTTCGTGTCGTGTATCATGTTGATCGTGATAGAGGCTAGAGTTGTCAGGTTACTACACGTGACCGGCTTCGTGTCGTGTATCATGTTGATCGTGAGAGAGGCTACAGCTGTCAGGTTACTACACGTGACCGGCTTCGTGTCGTGTATCATGTTGATCGTGAGAGAGGCTACAGTTGTCAGGTTACTACACGTGACCGGCTTCGTGTCGTGTATCATGTTGATCGTGAGAGAGGCTACAGTTGTCAGGATGCTACACGTGACCGGCTTCGTGTCGTGTATCATGTTGATCGTGAGAGAGGCTCCAGTTGTCAGGCTGCTACATGTGACCGGCTTCGTCTCGTGTATCATGTTGATCGTGAGAGAGGCTACAGTTGTCAGGTTGCTACACGTGACCGGTTTCGTGTCGTGTATTATGTTGATCGTGAGAGAGGCTACATTTGTCAGGTTACTACACGTGACCGGCTTCGTGTCGTGTATCATGTTGATCGTGAGAGAGGCTACAGCTGTCAGGTTACTACACGTGACCGGCTTCGTGTCGTGTATCATGTTGATCGTGAGAGAGGCTACAGTTGTCAGGTTACTACACGTGACCGGCTTCGTGTCGTGTATCATGTTGATCGTGAGAGAGGCTACAGTTGTCAGGCTGCTACACGTGACCGGCTTCGTGTCGTCTATCATGTTGATCGTGAGAGAGGTTACAGTTGTCAGGTTACTACACGTGACCGGCTTCGTGTCGTGTATCATGTTGATCGTGAGAGAGGCTACAGCTGTCAGGTTACTACACGTGACCGGCTTCGTGTCGTGTATCATGTTGATCGTGAGAGAGGCTACAGTTGTCAGGCTGCTACACGTGACCGGCTTCGTGTCGTCTATCATGTTGATCGTGAGAGAGGCTACAGCTGTCAGGTTACTACACGTGACCGGCTTCGTGTCGTGTATCATGTTGATCGTGAGAGAGGCTACAGTTGTCAGGCTGCTACACATGACCGGCTTCGTGTCGTGTATCATGTTGATCGTGAGAGAGGCTACAGTTGTCAGGCTGCTACACATGACCGGCTTCGTGTCGTGTATCATGTTGATCGTGAGAGAGGCTACAGTTGTCAGGCTGCTACACGTGACCGGCTTCGTGTCGTGTATCATGTTGATCGTGAGAGAGGCTACAGTTGTCAGGCTGCTACACGTGACCGGCTTCGTGTCGTGTATCATGTTGATCGTGAGAGAGGCTACAGTTGTCAGGTTACTACACGTGACCGGCTTCGTGTCGTGTATCATGTTGATCGTGAGAGAGGCTACAGTTGTCAGGCTGCTACACGTGACCGGCTTCGTGTCGTGTATCATGTTGATCGTGAGAGAGGCTACAGTTGTCAGGCTGCTACACATGACCGGCTTCGTGTCGTGTATCATGTTGATCGTGAGGGAGGCTACAGTTGTCAGGTTACTACACGTGACCGGCTTCGTGTCGTGTATCATGTTGATCGTGAGAGAGGCTACAGTTGTCAGGATGCTACACGTGACCGGCTTCTATGTCGTGTATCATGTTGATCGTGAGAGAGGCTACAGTTGTCAGGTTACTACACGTGACCGGCTTCGTGTCGGTCGTGTATCATGTTGATCGTGAGAGAGGCTACAGTTGTCAGGCTGCTACACGTGCCTGGCTTCGTGTCGTGTATCATGTTGATCGTGAGAGAGGCTACAGTTGTCAGGCTGCTACACGTGACCGGCTTCGTGTCGTGTATCATGTTGATCGTGAGAGAGGCTACAGTTGTCAGGATGCTACACGTGACCGGCTCCGTGTCGTGTATCATGTTGATCGTGAGGGAGGCTACAGTTGTCAGGCTGCTACACGTGACCGGCTTCGTGTCGTGTATCATGTTGATCGTGAGAGAGGCTACAGTTGTCAGGATGCTACACGTGACCGGCTTCGTGTCGTGTATCATGTTGATCGTGAGAGAGGCTACAGTTGTCAGGTTACTACACGTGACCGGCTTCGTGTCGGTCGTGTATCATGTTGATCGTGAGAGAGGCTACAGTTGTCAGGATGCTACACGTGATCGGCTTCGTGTCGTGTATCATGTTGATCGTGAGAGACGCTACAGTTGTCAGGATGCTACACGTGACCGGCTTCGTGTCGTGTATCATGTTGATCGTGCGAGAGGCTAAAGTTGTCAGGTTACTACACGTGACCGGCTTCGTGTTTGCTGTATCATGTTGATCGTGAGAGAGGCTACAGTTGTCAGGATACACGTGACCGGCTTCGTATCGTGTATCATGTTGATCGTGAGAGGCTACAATTGTCAGGCTACTACACGTGACCGGCTTCGTGTCGTGTATCATGTTGATCGTGAGAGTGGCTACAGTTGTCAGGTTACTACACGTGACCGGCTTCGTGTCGTGTATCATGTTGATCGTGAGAGAGGCTACAGTTGTCAGGCTGCTACACGTGACCGGCTTCGTGTCGTGTATCATGTTGATCGTGAGAGAGCCTACAGTTGTCAGGATGCTACACGTGACCGGCTTCGTGTCGTGTATCATGTTGATCGTGAGAGAGGCTACAGTTGTCAGGATGCTACACGTGACCGGTTTCGTGTCGTGTATCATGTTGACCGTGAGAGAGGCTACATTTGTCAGGTTGCTACACGTGACCGGCTACGTGTCGTGTATCATGTTGATCGTGAGAGAGGCTACAGTTGTCAGGATGCTACACGTGACCGGCTTCGTGTCGTGTATCATGTTGATCGTGAGAGAGGCTACAGTTGTCAGGTTACTACACGTGACAGGCCTCGTGTCGTGTATCATGTTGATCGTGAGAGAGGCTACAGTTGTCAGGTTACTACACGTGACCGGCTCCGTGTCGTGTATCATGTTAATCGTGAGAGAGGCTACAGTTGGCAGGCTGCTACACGTGACCGGCTGCGTGTCGTGTATCATGTTGATCGTGAGAGAGGCTACAGCTTTCAGGTTACTACACGTGACCGGCTTCGTGTCGTGTATCATGTTGATCGTGAGAGAGGCTACAGTTGTCAGGTTACTACACGTGACCGGCTTCGTGTCGTGTATCATGTTGATCGTGAGAGAGGCTACAGTTGTCAGGTTACTACACGTGACCGGCTTCGTGTCGGTCGTGTATCATGTTGATCGTGAGAGAGGCTACAGTTGTCAGGTTACTACACGTGACCGGCTTCGTGTCGTGTATCATGTTGATCGTGAGAGAGGCTACAGTTGTCAGGTTACTACACGTGACCGGCTTCGTGTCGTGTATCATGTTGATCGTGAGAGAGGCTACAGTTGTCAGGTTACTACACGTGACCGGCTTCGTGTCGTGTATCATGTTGATCGTGAGAGAGGCTACATTTGTCAGGATGCTACACGTGACCGGCTCCATGTCGTGTATCATGTTGATCGTGAGAGAGGCTACAGTTGTCAGGCTGCTACACGTGACCGCCTTCGTGTCGTGTATCAGGTTGATCGTGAGAGAGGCTACAGTTGTCAGGCTGCTACCCGTGACCGGCTTCGTGTCGTGTTGATCGTGAGAGAGGCTACAGTTGTCAGGTTACTACACGTGACCGGCTTCGTGTCGTGTATCATGTTGATCGTGAGAGAGGCTACAGTTGTCAGGTTACTACACGTGACCGGCTTCGTGTCGTGTATCATGTTGATCGTGAGAGAGGCTACAGCTGTCAGGATGGTACACGTGACCGGCTTCGTGTTTGCTGTATCATGTTGATCGTGAGAGAGGCTACAGCTGTCAGGATGGTACACGTGACCGGCTTCGTGTCGTGTATCATGTTGATCGTGAGAGAGGCTACATCTGTCAGGTTACTACACGTGACCGGCTTCGTGTCGTGTATCATGTTGATCGTGAGAGAGGCTACAGTTGTCAGGTTACTACACGTGACCGGCTTCGTGTCGTGTATCATGTTGATCGTGAGAGAGGCTACAGTTGTCGGGCTGCTACACGTGACCGGCTTCGTGGCGTGTATCATGTTGATCGTGAGAGAGGCTACAGCTGTCAGGCTGCTACACGTGACCGGCTTCGTGTCGTGTATCATGTTGATCGTGAGAGAGGCTACAGTTGTCAGGATGCTACACGTGACCGGCTTCGTGTCGTGTATCATGTTGATCGTGAGAGAGGCTACAGTTGTCAGGATGCTACACGTGACCGGCTTCGTGTCGTGTATCATGTTGATCGTGAGAGAGGCTACAGTTGTCAGGATGCTACACGTGGCCGGCTTCGTGTCGTGTATCATGTTGATCGTGAGAGAGGCTACAGTTGTCAGGTTACTACACGTGACCGGCTTCGTGTCGTGTATCATGTTGATCGTGAGAGAGGCTACAGTTGTCAGGATGCTACACGTGACCGGCTTCGTGTCGTGTATCATGTTGATCGTGAGAGAGGCTACAGTTGTCAGGTTACTACACGTGACCGGCTTCGTGTCGTGTATCATGTTGATCGTGAGAGAGGCTACAGTTGTCAGGTTACTACACATGACCGGCTTCGTGTCGTGTATCATGTTGATCGTGAGAGAGGCTACAGTTGTCAGGTTACTACACGTCACCGGCTTCGTGTCGTGTATCATGTTGATCGTGAGAGAGGCTAGAGTTGTCAGGTTACTACACGTGACCGGCTCCGTGTCGTGTATCATGTTGATCGTGAGAGAGGCTACAGTTGTCAGGATGCTACACGTGACCGGCTTCGTGTCGGTCGTGTATCATGTTGATCGTGAGAGAGGCTACAGTTGTCAGGTTACTACACGTGACCGGCTTCGTGTCGTGTATCATGTTGATCGTGAGAGAGGCTACAGTTGTCAGGCTTCTACACGTGACCGGCTTCGTGTCGTGTATCATGTTGATCGTGAGAGAGGCTACAGTTGTCAGGTTACTACACGTGACCGGCTTCGTGTCGTGTATCATGTTGATCGTGAGAGAGGCTACAGTTGTCAGGCTACTACACGTGACCGGCTTCGTGTCCTGTATCATGTTGATCGTGAGAGAGGCTACAGTTGTCAGGTTACTACACGTGACCGGCTCCGTGTCGTATATCATGTTAATCGTGAGAGAGGCTACATTTGTCAGGCTGCTACCCGTGACCGGCTTCGTGTCGTGTATCATGTTGATCGTGAGAGAGGCTACAGTTGTCAGGCTGCTACACGTGACCGGCTTCGTGTCGTGTATCATGTTGATCGTGAGAGAGGCTACAGTTGTCAGGTTACTACAAGTGACCGGCTTCGTGTCGTGTATCATGTTGATCGTGAGAGAGGCTACAGTTGTCAGGTTACTACACGTGACCGGCTTCGTGTCGTGTATCATGTTGATCGTGAGAGAGGCTACAGTTGTCAGGTTACTACACGTGACCGGCTTCGTGTCGTGTATCATGTTGATCGTGAGAGAGGCTACAGTTGTCAGGTTACTACACGTGACCGGCTTCGTGTCGTGTATCATGTTGATCGTGAGAGAGGCTACAGTTGTCAGGTTACTACAAGTGACCGGCTCCGTGTCGTGTATCATGTTGATCGTGAGAGAGGCTACAGTTGTCAGGTTACTACACGTGACCGGCTTCGTGTCGTGTATTATGTTGATCGTGAGAGAGGCTACAGTTGTCAGGTTACTACACGTCACCGGCTTCGTGTCGTGTATCATGTTGATCGTGAGAGAGGCTAGAGTTGTCAGGTTACTACACGTGACCGGCTTCGTGTCGTGTATCATGTTGATCGTGAGAGAGGCTACAGCTGTCAGGTTACTACACGTGACCGGCTTCGTGTCGTGTATCATGTTGATCGTGAGAGAGGCTACAGTTGTCAGGATGCTACACGTGACCGGCTTCGTGTCGTGTATTATGTTGATCGTGAGAGAGGCTACAGTTGTCAGGATGCTACACGTGACCGGCTTCGTGTCGTGTATCATGTTGATCGTGAGAGAGGCTCCAGTTGTCAGGCTGCTACATGTGACCGGCTTCGTCTCGTGTATCATGTTGATCGTGAGAGAGGCTACAGTTGTCAGGTTGCTACACGTGACCGGTTTCGTGTCGTGTATTATGTTGATCGTGAGAGAGGCTACATTTGTCAGGTTACTACACGTGACCGGCTTCGTGTCGTGTATCATGTTGATCGTGAGAGAGGCTACAGCTGTCAGGTTACTACACGTGACCGGCTTCGTGTCGTGTATCATGTTGATCGTGAGAGAGGCTACAGCTGTCAGGTTACTACACGTGACCGGCTTCGTGTCGTGTATCATGTTGATCGTGAGAGAGGCTACAGTTGTCAGGTTACTACACGTGACCGGCTTCGTGTCGTGTATCATGTTGATCGTGAGAGAGGCTAGAGTTGTCAGGTTACTACACGTGACCGGCTTCGTGTCGTGTATCATGTTGATCGTGAGAGAGGCTACAGCTGTCAGGTTACTACACGTGACCGGCTTCGTGTCGTGTATCATGTTGATCGTGAGAGAGGCTACAGTTGTCAGGTTACTACACGTGATCGGCTTCGTGTCGTGTATTATGTTGATCGTGAGAGAGGCTACAGTTGTCAGGTTACTACACGTCACCGGCTTCGTGTCGTGTATCATGTTGATCGTGATAGAGGCTAGAGTTGTCAGGTTACTACACGTGACCGGCTTCGTGTCGTGTATCATGTTGATCGTGAGAGAGGCTACAGCTGTCAGGTTACTACACGTGACCGGCTTCGTGTCGTGTATCATGTTGATCGTGAGAGAGGCTACAGTTGTCAGGTTACTACACGTGACCGGCTTCGTGTCGTGTATCATGTTGATCGTGAGAGAGGCTACAGTTGTCAGGATGCTACACGTGACCGGCTTCGTGTCGTGTATCATGTTGATCGTGAGAGAGGCTCCAGTTGTCAGGCTGCTACATGTGACCGGCTTCGTCTCGTGTATCATGTTGATCGTGAGAGAGGCTACAGTTGTCAGGTTGCTACACGTGACCGGTTTCGTGTCGTGTATTATGTTGATCGTGAGAGAGGCTACATTTGTCAGGTTACTACACGTGACCGGCTTCGTGTCGTGTATCATGTTGATCGTGAGAGAGGCTACAGCTGTCAGGTTACTACACGTGACCGGCTTCGTGTCGTGTATCATGTTGATCGTGAGAGAGGCTACAGTTGTCAGGTTACTACACGTGACCGGCTTCGTGTCGTGTATCATGTTGATCGTGAGAGAGGCTACAGTTGTCAGGATGCTACACGTGACCGGCTTCGTGTCGTGTATCATGTTGATCGTGAGAGAGGCTCCAGTTGTCAGGCTGCTACATGTGACCGGCTTCGTCTCGTGTATCATGTTGATCGTGAGAGAGGCTACAGTTGTCAGGTTGCTACACGTGACCGGTTTCGTGTCGTGTATTATGTTGATCGTGAGAGAGGCTACATTTGTCAGGCTGCTACACGTGACCGGCTTCGTGTCGTGTATCATGTTGATCGTGAGAGAGGCTACAGTTGTCAGGCTGCTACACGTGACCGGCTTCGTGTTTGCTGTATCATGTTGATCGTGAGAGAGGCTACAGCTGTCAGGATGGTACACGTGACCGGCTTCGTGTCGTGTATCATGTTGATCGTGAGAGAGGCTACATCTGTCAGGTTACTACACGTGACCGGCTTCGTGTCGTGTATCATGTTGATCGTGAGAGAGGCTACAGTTGTCAGGTTACTACACGTGACCGGCTTCGTGTCGTGTATCATGTTGATCGTGAGAGAGGCTACAGTTGTCAGGATGCTACACGTGACCGGCTTCGTGTCGTGTATCATGTTGATCGTGAGAGAGGCTACAGTTGTCAGGCTGCTACACGTGACCAGCTTCGTGTCGTGTATCATGTTGATCGTGAGAGAGGCTACAGTTGTCAGGCTACTACACGTGACCGGCTTCGTGTCGTGTATCATGTTGATCGTGAGAGAGGCTACAGTTGTCAGGCTACTACACGTGACCGGCTTCGTGTCGTGTATCATGCTGATCGTGAGAGAGGCTACAGTTGTCAGGCTGCTACCCGTGACCGGCTTCGTGTCGTGTATCATGTTGATCGTGAGAGAGGCTACAGTTGTCAGGTTACTACACGTGACCGGCTTCGTGTCGTGTATCATGTTGATCGTGAGAGAGGCTACAATTGTCAGGCTACTACACGTGACCGGCTTCGTGTCGTGTATCATGTTGATCGTGAGAGAGGCTACAGTTGTCAGGTTACTACACATGACCGGCTTCGTGTCGTGTATCATGTTGATCGTGAGAGAGGCTACAGTTGTCAGGTTACTACACGTGACCGGCTTCGTGTCGTGTATCATGTTGATCGTGAGAGAGGCTACAGTTGTCAGGCTGCTACACGTGACCGGCTCCGTGTCGTGTATCATGTTGATCGTGAGAGAGGCTACAGTTGTCAGGTTACTACACGTGACCGGCTTCGTGTCGTGTATCATGTTGATCGTGAGAGAGGCTACAGTTGTCAGGTTACTACACGTGACCGGCTTCGTGTCGTGTATCATGTTGATCGTGAGAGAGGCTACAGTTGTCAGGTTACTACACGTGACCGGCTTAGTGTCGTGTATCATGTTGATCGTGAGAGAGGCTACAGTTGTCAGGTTACTACACGTGACCGGCTTAGTGTCGTGTATCATGTTGATCGTGAGAGAGGCTACAGTTGTCAGCCTGCTACACGTGACCGGCTTCGTGTCGTGTATCATGTTGATCGTGAGAGAGGCTACAGTTGTCAGGATGCTACACGTGACCGGCTTCGTGTCGTGTATCATGTTGATCGTGAGAGAGGCTACAGTTGTCAGGCTGCTACACGTGACCGGCTTCGTGTCGTGTATCATGTTGATCGTGAGGGAGGCTACAGTTGTCAGGCTGCTACACGTGACCGGCTTCGTGTCGTGTATCATGTTGATCGTGAGAGAGGCTACAGTTGTCAGGCTGCTACACGTGACCGGCTTCTTGTCGTGTATCATGTTGATCGTGAGGGAGGCTACAGTTGTCAGGATGCTACACGTGACCGGTTTCGTGTCGTGTATCATGTTGATCGTGAGAGAGGCTACAGTTGTCAGGTTACTACACGTGACCGGCTTCGTGTCGTGTATCATGTTGATCGTGAGAGAGGCTACAGTTGTCAGGCTGCTACACGTGACCGGCTTCGTGTCGTGTATCATGTTGATCGTGAGAGAGGCTACAGTTGTCAGGCTGCTACACATGACCGGCTTCGTGTCGTGTATCATGTTGATCGTGAGGGAGGCTACAGTTGTCAGGTTACTACACGTGACCGGCTTCGTGTCGTGTATCATGTTGATCGTGAGAGAGGCTACAGTTGTCAGGATGCTACACGTGACCGGCTTCTATGTCGTGTATCATGTTGATCGTGAGAGAGGCTACAGTTGTCAGGTTACTACACGTGACCGGCTTCGTGTCGGTCGTGTATCATGTTGATCGTGAGAGAGGCTACAGTTGTCAGGCTGCTACACGTGCCCGGCTTCGTGTCGTGTATCATGTTGATCGTGAGAGAGGCTACAGTTGTCAGGCTGCTACACGTGACCGGCTTCGTGTCGTGTATCATGTTGATCGTGAGAGAGGCTACAGTTGTCAGGATGCTACACGTGACCGGCTCCGTGTCGTGTATCATGTTGATCGTGAGGGAGGCTACAGTTGTCAGGCTGCTACACGTGACCGGCTTCGTGTCGTGTATCATGTTGATCGTGAGAGAGGCTACAGTTGTCAGGATGCTACACGTGACCGGCTTCGTGTCGTGTATCATGTTGATCGTGAGAGAGGCTACAGTTGTCAGGTTACTACACGTGACCGGCTTCGTGTCGGTCGTGTATCATGTTGATCGTGAGAGAGGCTACAGTTGTCAGGATGCTACACGTGATCGGCTTCGTGTCGTGTATCATGTTGATCGTGAGAGACGCTACAGTTGTCAGGATGCTACACGTGACCGGCTTCGTGTCGTGTATCATGTTGATCGTGCGAGAGGCTAAAGTTGTCAGGTTACTACACGTGACCGGCTTCGTGTTTGCTGTATCATGTTGATCGTGAGAGAGGCTACAGTTGTCAGGATACACGTGACCGGCTTCGTATCGTGTATCATGTTGATCGTGAGAGAGGCTACAATTGTCAGGCTACTACACGTGACCGGCTTCGTGTCGTGTATCATGTTGATCGTGAGAGTGGCTACAGTTGTCAGGTTACTACACGTGACCGGCTTCGTGTCGTGTATCATGTTGATCGTGAGAGAGGCTACAGTTGTCAGGCTGCTACACGTGACCGGCTTCGTGTCGTGTATCATGTTGATCGTGAGAGAGGCTACAGTTGTCAGGATGCTACACGTGACCGGCTTCGTGTCGTGTATCATGTTGATCGTGAGAGAGGCTACAGTTGTCAGGATGCTACACGTGACCGGTTTCGTGTCGTGTATCATGTTGACCGTGAGAGAGGCTACATTTGTCAGGTTGCTACACGTGACCGGCTACGTGTCGTGTATCATGTTGATCGTGAGAGAGGCTACAGTTGTCAGGATGCTACACGTGACCGGCTTCGTGTCGTGTATCATGTTGATCGTGAGAGAGGCTACAGTTGTCAGGTTACTACACGTGACAGGCCTCGTGTCGTGTATCATGTTGATCGTGAGAGAGGCTACAGTTGTCAGGTTACTACACGTGACCGGCTCCGTGTCGTGTATCATGTTAATCGTGAGAGAGGCTACAGTTGGCAGGCTGCTACACGTGACCGGCTGCGTGTCGTGTATCATGTTGATCGTGAGAGAGGCTACAGCTTTCAGGTTACTACACGTGACCGGCTTCGTGTCGTGTATCATGTTGATCGTGAGAGAGGCTACAGTTGTCAGGTTACTACACGTGACCGGCTTCGTGTCGTGTATCATGTTGATCGTGAGAGAGGCTACAGTTGTCAGGTTACTACACGTGATCGGCTTCGTGTCGGTCGTGTATCATGTTGATCGTGAGAGAGGCTACAGTTGTCAGGATGCTACACGTGACCGGCTTCGTGTCGTGTATCATGTTGATTGTGAGAGAGGCTACAGTTGTCAGGTTACTACACGTGACCGGCTTCGTGTCGTGTATCATGTTGATCGTGAGAGAGGCTACTGTTGTCAGGTCACTACACGTGACCGGCTTCGTGTCGTGTATCATGTTGATCGTGAGAGAGGCTACAGTTGTCAGGCTGCTACACGTGACCGGCTTCGTGTCGTGTATCATGTTGATCGTGAGAGAGGCTACAGTTGTCAGGCTGCTACACGTGACCGGCTTCGTGTCGTGTATCATGTTGATAGTGAGAGAGGCTACAGTTGTCAGGTTACTACACGTGACCGGCTTCGTATCGGTCGTGTATCATGTTGATCGTGAGAGAGGCTACAGTTGTCAGACTGCTACACGTGACCAGCTCCGTGTCGTGTTGATCGTGAGAGAGGCTACAGTTGTCAGGCAGCTACACGTGACCGGCTTCGTGTCGTGTATCATGTTGATCGTGAGAGAGGCTACAGTTGTCAGACTGCTACACGAGACCGGCTTCGTGTCGTGTATCATGTTGATCGTGAGAGAGGCTACATCTGTCAGGTTACTACACGTGACCGGCTTCGTGTCGTGTATCATGTTGATCGTGAGAGAGGCTACAGTTGTCAGGTTACTACACGTGACCGGCTTCGTGTCGTGTATCATGTTGATCGTGAGAGAGGCTACAGTTGTCAGGATGCTACACGTGACCGGCTTCGTGTCGTGTATCATGTTGATCGTGAGAGAGGCTACAGTTGTCAGGCTGCTACACGTGACCGGCTTCGTGTCGTGTATCATGTTGATCGTGAGAGAGGCTACAGTTGTCAGGCTACTACACGTGACCGGCTTCGTGTCGTGTATCATGTTGATCGTGAGAGAGGCTACAGTTGTCAGGCTACTACACGTGACCGGCTTCGTGTCGTGTATCATGCTGATCGTGAGAGAGGCTACAGTTGTCAGGCTGCTACCCGTGACCGGCTTCGTGTCGTGTATCATGTTGATCGTGAGAGAGGCTACAGTTGTCAGGTTACTACACGTGACCGGCTTCGTGTCGTGTATCATGTTGATCGTGAGAGAGGCTACAATTGTCAGGCTACTACACGTGACCGGCTTCGTGTCGTGTATCATGTTGATCGTGAGAGAGGCTACAGTTGTCAGGTTACTACACATGACCGGCTTCGTGTCGTGTATCATGTTGATCGTGAGAGAGGCTACAGTTGTCAGGTTACTACACGTGACCGGCTTCGTGTCGTGTATCATGTTGATCGTGAGAGAGGCTACAGTTGTCAGGCTGCTACACGTGACCGGCTCCGTGTCGTGTATCATGTTGATCGTGAGAGAGGCTACAGTTGTCAGGTTACTACACGTGACCGGCTTCGTGTCGTGTATCATGTTGATCGTGAGAGAGGCTACAGTTGTCAGGTTACTACACGTGACCGGCTTCGTGTCGTGTATCATGTTGATCGTGAGAGAGGCTACAGTTGTCAGGTTACTACACGTGACCGGCTTAGTGTCGTGTATCATGTTGATCGTGAGAGAGGCTACAGTTGTCAGGTTACTACACGTGACCGGCTTAGTGTCGTGTATCATGTTGATCGTGAGAGAGGCTACAGTTGTCAGCCTGCTACACGTGACCGGCTTCGTGTCGTGTATCATGTTGATCGTGAGAGAGGCTACAGTTGTCAGGATGCTACACGTGACCGGCTTCGTGTCGTGTATCATGTTGATCGTGAGAGAGGCTACAGTTGTCAGGCTGCTACACGTGACCGGCTTCGTGTCGTGTATCATGTTGATCGTGAGGGAGGCTACAGTTGTCAGGCTGCTACACGTGACCGGCTTCGTGTCGTGTATCATGTTGATCGTGAGAGAGGCTACAGTTGTCAGGCTGCTACACGTGACCGGCTTCTTGTCGTGTATCATGTTGATCGTGAGGGAGGCTACAGTTGTCAGGATGCTACACGTGACCGGTTTCGTGTCGTGTATCATGTTGATCGTGAGAGAGGCTACAGTTGTCAGGTTACTACACGTGACCGGCTTCGTGTCGTGTATCATGTTGATCGTGAGAGAGGCTACAGTTGTCAGGCTGCTACACGTGACCGGCTTCGTGTCGTGTATCATGTTGATCGTGAGAGAGGCTACAGTTGTCAGGCTGCTACACATGACCGGCTTCGTGTCGTGTATCATGTTGATCGTGAGGGAGGCTACAGTTGTCAGGTTACTACACGTGACCGGCTTCGTGTCGTGTATCATGTTGATCGTGAGAGAGGCTACAGTTGTCAGGATGCTACACGTGACCGGCTTCTATGTCGTGTATCATGTTGATCGTGAGAGAGGCTACAGTTGTCAGGTTACTACACGTGACCGGCTTCGTGTCGGTCGTGTATCATGTTGATCGTGAGAGAGGCTACAGTTGTCAGGCTGCTACACGTGCCCGGCTTCGTGTCGTGTATCATGTTGATCGTGAGAGAGGCTACAGTTGTCAGGCTGCTACACGTGACCGGCTTCGTGTCGTGTATCATGTTGATCGTGAGAGAGGCTACAGTTGTCAGGATGCTACACGTGACCGGCTCCGTGTCGTGTATCATGTTGATCGTGAGGGAGGCTACAGTTGTCAGGCTGCTACACGTGACCGGCTTCGTGTCGTGTATCATGTTGATCGTGAGAGAGGCTACAGTTGTCAGGATGCTACACGTGACCGGCTTCGTGTCGTGTATCATGTTGATCGTGAGAGAGGCTACAGTTGTCAGGTTACTACACGTGACCGGCTTCGTGTCGGTCGTGTATCATGTTGATCGTGAGAGAGGCTACAGTTGTCAGGATGCTACACGTGATCGGCTTCGTGTCGTGTATCATCTTGATCGTGAGAGACGCTACAGTTGTCAGGATGCTACACGTGACCGGCTTCGTGTCGTGTATCATGTTGATCGTGCGAGAGGCTAAAGTTGTCAGGTTACTACACGTGACCGGCTTCGTGTTTGCTGTATCATGTTGATCGTGAGAGAGGCTACAGTTGTCAGGATACACGTGACCGGCTTCGTATCGTGTATCATGTTGATCGTGAGAGAGGCTACAATTGTCAGGCTACTACACGTGACCGGCTTCGTGTCGTGTATCATGTTGATCGTGAGAGTGGCTACAGTTGTCAGGTTACTACACGTGACCGGCTTCGTGTCGTGTATCATGTTGATCGTGAGAGAGGCTACAGTTGTCAGGCTGCTACACGTGACCGGCTTCGTGTCGTGTATCATGTTGATCGTGAGAGAGGCTACAGTTGTCAGGATGCTACACGTGACCGGCTTCGTGTCGTGTATCATGTTGATCGTGAGAGAGGCTACAGTTGTCAGGATGCTACACGTGACCGGTTTCGTGTCGTGTATCATGTTGACCGTGAGAGAGGCTACATTTGTCAGGTTGCTACACGTGACCGGCTACGTGTCGTGTATCATGTTGATCGTGAGAGAGGCTACAGTTGTCAGGATGCTACACGTGACCGGCTTCGTGTCGTGTATCATGTTGATCGTGAGAGAGGCTACAGTTGTCAGGTTACTACACGTGACAGGCCTCGTGTCGTGTATCATGTTGATCGTGAGAGAGGCTACAGTTGTCAGGTTACTACACGTGACCGGCTCCGTGTCGTGTATCATGTTAATCGTGAGAGAGGCTACAGTTGGCAGGCTGCTACACGTGACCGGCTGCGTGTCGTGTATCATGTTGATCGTGAGAGAGGCTACAGCTTTCAGGTTACTACACGTGACCGGCTTCGTGTCGTGTATCATGTTGATCGTGAGAGAGGCTACAGTTGTCAGGTTACTACACGTGACCGGCTTCGTGTCGTGTATCATGTTGATCGTGAGAGAGGCTACAGTTGTCAGGTTACTACACGTGATCGGCTTCGTGTCGGTCGTGTATCATGTTGATCGTGAGAGAGGCTACAGTTGTCAGGATGCTACACGTGACCGGCTTCGTGTCGTGTATCATGTTGATTGTGAGAGAGGCTACAGTTGTCAGGTTACTACACGTGACCGGCTTCGTGTCGTGTATCATGTTGATCGTGAGAGAGGCTACTGTTGTCAGGTCACTACACGTGACCGGCTTCGTGTCGTGTATCATGTTGATCGTGAGAGAGGCTACAGTTGTCAGGCTGCTACACGTGACCGGCTTCGTGTCGTGTATCATGTTGATCGTGAGAGAGGCTACAGTTGTCAGGCTGCTACACGTGACCGGCTTCGTGTCGTGTATCATGTTGATAGTGAGAGAGGCTACAGTTGTCAGGTTACTACACGTGACCGGCTTCGTATCGGTCGTGTATCATGTTGATCGTGAGAGAGGCTACAGTTGTCAGACTGCTACACGTGACCAGCTCCGTGTCGTGTTGATCGTGAGAGAGGCTACAGTTGTCAGGCAGCTACACGTGACCGGCTTCGTGTCGTGTATCATGTTGATCGTGAGAGAGGCTACAGTTGTCAGACTGCTACACGAGACCGGCTTCGTGTCGTGTATCATGTTGATCGTGAGAGAGGCTACAGTTGTCATGTTACTGCACGTGACCGGCCTCGTGTCGTGTATCATGTTGATCGTAAGAGAGGCTACAGTTGTCAGGCTGCTACACGTGACCAGCTCCGTGTCGTGTTGATCGTGAGAGAGGCTACAGTTGTCAGGCTGCTACACGTGACCGGCTTCGTGTTGTGTATCATGTTGATCGTGAGAGAGGCTACAGTTGTCAGGTTACTACACGTGACCGGCTCCGTGTCGTGTATCATGTTGATCGTGAGAGAGGCTACAGTTGTCAGGTTACTACACGTGACCGGCTTCGTGTCGTGTATCATGTTGATCGTGAGAGAGGCTACAGTTGTCAGGTTGCTACACGTGACCGGCTTCGTGTCGTGTATCATGTTGATCGTGAGAGAGGCTACAGTTGTCAGGTTACTACACGTGACCGGCTTCGTGTCGTGTATCATGTTGATCGTGAGAGAGGCTACATTTGTCAGGATGCTACACGTGACCGGCTCCATGTCGTGTATCATGTTGATCGTGAGAGAGGCTACAGTTGTCAGGCTGCTACACGTGACCGGCTTCGTGTCGTGTATCAGGTTGATCGTGAGAGAGGCTACAGTTGTCAGGCTGCTACCCGTGACCGGCTTCGTGTCGTGTTGATCGTGAGAGAGGCTACAGTTGTCAGGTTACTACACGTGACCGGCTTCGTGTCGTGTATCATGTTGATCGTGAGAGAGGCTACAGTTGTCAGGTTACTACACGTGACCGGCTTCGTGTCGTGTATCATGTTGATCGTGAGGGAGGCTACAGTTGTCAGGTTACTACACGTGACCGGCTTCGTGTCGTGTATCATGTTGATCGTGAGAGAGGCTACAGTTGTCAGGCTGCTACACGTGACCGGCTTCGTGTCGTGTATCATGTTGATCGTGAGAGAGGCTACAGTTGTCAGGTTACTACACATGACCGGCTTCGTGTCGTGTATCATGTTGATCGTGAGAGAGGCTACAGTTGTCAGGCTGCTACACGTGACCAGCTCCGTGTCGTGTTGATCGTGAGAGAGGCTACAGTTTTCAGGCTGCTACCCGTGACCGGCTTCGTGTCGTGTTGATCGTGAGAGAGGCTACAGTTGTCAGGTTACTACACGTGACCGGCTTCGTGTCGTGTATCATGTTGATCGTGAGAGAGGCTACAGTTGTCAGGCTGCTACACGTGACCGGCTTCGTGTCGTGTATCATGTTGATCGTGAGAGAGGCTACAGTTGTCAGGTTACTACACATGACCGGCTTCGTGTCGTGTATCATGTTGATCGTGAGAGAGGCTACAGTTGTCAGGCTGCTACACGTGACCAGCTCCGTGTCGTGTTGATCGTGAGAGAGGCTACAGTTGTCAGGTTACTACACGTGACCGGCTCCGTGTCGTGTATCATGTTGATCGTGAGAGAGGCTACAGTTGTCAGGTTACTACACGTGACCGGCTCCGTGTCGTGTATCATGTTGATCGTGAGAGAGGCTACAGTTGTCAGGTTACTACACGTGACCGGCTTCGTGTCGTGTATCATGTTGATCGTGAGAGAGGCTACAGTTGTCAGGTTACTACACGTGACCGGCTTCGTGTCGTGTATCATGTTGATCGTGAGAGAGGCTACAGTTGTCAGGTTACTACACGTGACCGGCTTCGTGTCGTGTATCATGTTGATCGTGAGAGAGGCTACAGTTGTCAGGTTACTACACATGACCGGCTTCGTGTCGTGTATCATGTTGATCGTGAGAGAGGCTACAGTTGTCAGGTTACTACACGTGACCGGCTTCGTGTCGTGTATCATGTTGATCGTGAGAGAGGCTACAGTTGTCAGGCTGCTACACGTGACCGGCTTCGTGTCGTGTATCATGTTGATCGTGAGAGAGGCTACAGTTGTCAGGTTACTACACGTGACCGGCTTCGTGTCGTGTATCATGTTGATCGTGAGAGAGGCTACAGTTGTCAGGTTACTACACGTGACCGGCTTCGTGTCGTGTATCATGTTGATCGTGAGAGAGGCTACAGTTGTCAGGTTACTACACGTGACCGGCTTAGTGTCGTGTATCATGTTGATCGTGAGAGAGGCTACAGTTGTCAGGTTACTACACGTGACCGGCTTAGTGTCGTGTATCATGTTGATCGTGAGAGAGGCTACAGTTGTCAGCCTGCTACACGTGACCGGCTTCGTGTCGTGTATCATGTTGATCGTGAGAGAGGCTACAGTTGTCAGGATGCTACACGTGACCGGCTTCGTGTCGTGTATCATGTTGATCGTGAGAGAGGCTACAGTTGTCAGGCTGCTACACGTGACCGGCTTCGTGTCGTGTATCATGTTGATCGTGAGGGAGGCTACAGTTGTCAGGCTGCTACACGTGACCGGCTTCGTGTCGTGTATCATGTTGATCGTGAGAGAGGCTACAGTTGTCAGGCTGCTACACGTGACCGGCTTCGTGTCGTGTATCATGTTGATCGTGAGGGAGGCTACAGTTGTCAGGATGCTACACGTGACCGGTTTCGTGTCGTGTATCATGTTGATCGTGAGAGAGGCTACAGTTGTCAGGTTACTACACGTGACCGGCTTCGTGTCGTGTATCATGTTGATCGTGAGAGAGGCTACAGTTGTCAGGCTGCTACACGTGACCGGCTTCGTGTCGTGTATCATGTTGATCGTGAGAGAGGCTACAGTTGTCAGGCTGCTACACATGACCGGCTTCGTGTCGTGTATCATGTTGATCGTGAGGGAGGCTACAGTTGTCAGGTTACTACACGTGACCGGCTTCGTGTCGTGTATCATGTTGATCGTGAGAGAGGCTACAGTTGTCAGGATGCTACACGTGACCGGCTTCTATGTCGTGTATCATGTTGATCGTGAGAGAGGCTACAGTTGTCAGGTTACTACACGTGACCGGCTTCGTGTCGGTCGTGTATCATGTTGATCGTGAGAGAGGCTACAGTTGTCAGGCTGCTACACGTGCCCGGCTTCGTGTCGTGTATCATGTTGATCGTGAGAGAGGCTACAGTTGTCAGGCTGCTACACGTGACCGGCTTCGTGTCGTGTATCATGTTGATCGTGAGAGAGGCTACAGTTGTCAGGATGCTACACGTGACCGGCTCCGTGTCGTGTATCATGTTGATCGTGAGGGAGGCTACAGTTGTCAGGCTGCTACACGTGACCGGCTTCGTGTCGTGTATCATGTTGATCGTGAGAGAGGCTACAGTTGTCAGGATGCTACACGTGACCGGCTTCGTGTCGTGTATCATGTTGATCGTGAGAGAGGCTACAGTTGTCAGGTTACTACACGTGACCGGCTTCGTGTCGGTCGTGTATCATGTTGATCGTGAGAGAGGCTACAGTTGTCAGGATGCTACACGTGATCGGCTTCGTGTCGTGTATCATGTTGATCGTGAGAGACGCTACAGTTGTCAGGATGCTACACGTGACCGGCTTCGTGTCGTGTATCATGTTGATCGTGCGAGAGGCTAAAGTTGTCAGGTTACTACACGTGACCGGCTTCGTGTTTGCTGTATCATGTTGATCGTGAGAGAGGCTACAGTTGTCAGGATACACGTGACCGGCTTCGTATCGTGTATCATGTTGATCGTGAGAGAGGCTACAATTGTCAGGCTACTACACGTGACCGGCTTCGTGTCGTGTATCATGTTGATCGTGAGAGTGGCTACAGTTGTCAGGTTACTACACGTGACCGGCTTCGTGTCGTGTATCATGTTGATCGTGAGAGAGGCTACAGTTGTCAGGCTGCTACACGTGACCGGCTTCGTGTCGTGTATCATGTTGATCGTGACAGAGGCTACAGTTGTCAGGATGCTACACGTGACCGGCTTCGTGTCGTGTATCATGTTGATCTTGAGAGAGGCTACAGTTGTCAGGATGCTACACGTGACCGGTTTCGTGTCGTGTATCATGTTGACCGTGAGAGAGGCTACATTTGTCAGGTTGCTACACGTGACCGGCTACGTGTCGTGTATCATGTTGATCGTGAGAGAGGCTACAGTTGTCAGGATGCTACACGTGACCGGCTTCGTGTCGTGTATCATGTTGATCGTGAGAGAGGCTACAGTTGTCAGGTTACTACACGTGACAGGCCTCGTGTCGTGTATCATGTTGATCGTGAGAGAGGCTACAGTTGTCAGGTTACTACACGTGACCGGCTCCGTGTCGTGTATCATGTTAATCGTGAGAGAGGCTACAGTTGGCAGGCTGCTACACGTGACCGGCTGCGTGTCGTGTATCATGTTGATCGTGAGAGAGGCTACAGCTTTCAGGTTACTACACGTGACCGGCTTCGTGTCGTGTATCATGTTGATCGTGAGAGAGGCTACAGTTGTCAGGTTACTACACGTGACCGGCTTCGTGTCGTGTATCATGTTGATCGTGAGAGAGGCTACAGTTGTCAGGTTACTACACGTGATCGGCTTCGTGTCGGTCGTGTATCATGTTGATCGTGAGAGAGGCTACAGTTGTCAGGATGCTACACGTGACCGGCTTCGTGTCGTGTATCATGTTGATTGTGAGAGAGGCTACAGTTGTCAGGTTACTACACGTGACCGGCTTCGTGTCGTGTATCATGTTGATCGTGAGAGAGGCTACTGTTGTCAGGTCACTACACGTGACCGGCTTCGTGTCGTGTATCATGTTGATCGTGAGAGAGGCTACAGTTGTCAGGCTGCTACACGTGACCGGCTTCGTGTCGTGTATCATGTTGATCGTGAGAGAGGCTACAGTTGTCAGGCTGCTACACGTGACCGGCTTCGTGTCGTGTATCATGTTGATAGTGAGAGAGGCTACAGTTGTCAGGTTACTACACGTGACCGGCTTCGTATCGGTCGTGTATCATGTTGATCGTGAGAGAGGCTACAGTTGTCAGACTGCTACACGTGACCAGCTCCGTGTCGTGTTGATCGTGAGAGAGGCTACAGTTGTCAGGCAGCTACACGTGACCGGCTTCGTGTCGTGTATCATGTTGATCGTGAGAGAGGCTACAGTTGTCAGACTGCTACACGAGACCGGCTTCGTGTCGTGTATCATGTTGATCGTGAGAGAGGCTACAGTTGTCATGTTACTGCACGTGACCGGCCTCGTGTCGTGTATCATGTTGATCGTAAGAGAGGCTACAGTTGTCAGGCTGCTACACGTGACCAGCTCCGTGTCGTGTTGATCGTGAGAGAGGCTACAGTTGTCAGGCTGCTACACGTGACCGGCTTCGTGTTGTGTATCATGTTGATCGTGAGAGAGGCTACAGTTGTCAGGTTACTACACGTGACCGGCTCCGTGTCGTGTATCATGTTGATCGTGAGAGAGGCTACAGTTGTCAGGTTACTACACGTGACCGGCTTCGTGTCGTGTATCATGTTGATCGTGAGAGAGGCTACAGTTGTCAGGTTACTACACGTGACCGGCTTCGTGTCGTGTATCATGTTGATCGTGAGAGAGGCTACAGTTGTCAGGTTACTACACGTGACCGGCTTCGTGTCGTGTATCATGTTGATCGTGAGAGAGGCTACATTTGTCAGGATGCTACACGTGACCGGCTCCATGTCGTGTATCATGTTGATCGTGAGAGAGGCTACAGTTGTCAGGCTGCTACACGTGACCGGCTTCGTGTCGTGTATCAGGTTGATCGTGAGAGAGGCTACAGTTGTCAGGCTGCTACCCGTGACCGGCTTCGTGTCGTGTTGATCGTGAGAGAGGCTACAGTTGTCAGGTTACTACACGTGACCGGCTTCGTGTCGTGTATCATGTTGATCGTGAGAGAGGCTACAGTTGTCAGGTTACTACACGTGACCGGCTTCGTGTCGTGTATCATGTTGATCGTGAGGGAGGCTACAGTTGTCAGGTTACTACACGTGACCGGCTTCGTGTCGTGTATCATGTTGATCGTGAGAGAGGCTACAGTTGTCAGGCTGCTACACGTGACCGGCTTCGTGTCGTGTATCATGTTGATCGTGAGAGAGGCTACAGTTGTCAGGTTACTACACATGACCGGCTTCGTGTCGTGTATCATGTTGATCGTGAGAGAGGCTACAGTTGTCAGGCTGCTACACGTGACCAGCTCCGTGTCGTGTTGATCGTGAGAGAGGCTACAGTTTTCAGGCTGCTACCCGTGACCGGCTTCGTGTCGTGTTGATCGTGAGAGAGGCTACAGTTGTCAGGTTACTACACGTGACCGGCTTCGTGTCGTGTATCATGTTGATCGTGAGAGAGGCTACAGTTGTCAGGCTGCTACACGTGACCGGCTTCGTGTCGTGTATCATGTTGATCGTGAGAGAGGCTACAGTTGTCAGGTTACTACACATGACCGGCTTCGTGTCGTGTATCATGTTGATCGTGAGAGAGGCTACAGTTGTCAGGCTGCTACACGTGACCAGCTCCGTGTCGTGTTGATCGTGAGAGAGGCTACAGTTGTCAGGTTACTACACGTGACCGGCTCCGTGTCGTGTATCATGTTGATCGTGAGAGAGGCTACAGTTGTCAGGTTACTACACGTGACCGGCTCCGTGTCGTTGTATCATGTTGATCGTGAGAGAGGCTACAGTTGTCAGGTTACTACACGTGACCGGCTTCGTGTCGTGTATCATGTTGATCGTGAGAGAGGCTACAGTTGTCAGGTTACTACACGTGACCGGCTTCGTGTCGTGTATCATGTTGATCGTGAGAGAGGCTACAGTTGTCAGGTTACTACACGTGACCGGCTTCGTGTCGTGTATCATGTTGATCGTGAGAGAGGCTACAGTTGTCAGGTTACTACACGTGACCGGCTTCGTGTCGTGTATCATGTTGATCGTGAGAGAGGCTACAGTTGTCAGGTTACTACACGTGACCGGCTTCGTGTCGTGTATCATGTTGATCGTGAGAGAGGCTACAGTTGTCAGGTTACTACACGTGACCGGCTTCGTGTCGTGTATCATGTTGATCGTGAGAGAGGCTACAGTTGTCAGGTTACTACACGTGACCGGCTTCGTGTCGCGTATCATGTTGATCGTGAGAGAGGCTACAGTTGTCAGGTTACTACACGTGACCGGCTTCGTGTCGTGTATCATGTTGATCGTGAGAGAGGCTACAGTTGTCAGGCTGCTACACGTGACCGGCTTCGTGTCGTGTATCATGTTGATCGTGAGAGAGGCTACAGTTGTCAGGCTACTACACGTGACCGGCTTCGTGTCGTGTATCATGTTGATCGTGAGAGAGGCTACAGTTGTCAGGCTACTACACGTGACCGGCTTCGTGTCGTGTATCATGCTGATCGTGAGAGAGGCTACAGTTGTCAGGCTGCTACCCGTGACCGGCTTCGTGTCGTGTATCATGTTGATCGTGAGAGAGGCTGCAGTTGTCAGGTTACTACACGTGACCGGCTTCGTGTCGTGTATCATGTTGATCGTGAGAGAGGCTACAGTTGTCAGGCTACTACACGTGACCGGCTTCGTGTCGTGTATCATGTTGATCGTGAGAGAGGCTACAGTTGTCAGGTTACTACACATGACCGGCTTCGTGTCGTGTTTCATGTTGATCGTGAGAGAGGCTACAGTTGTCAGGTTACTACACGTGACCGGCTTCGTGTCGTGTATCATGTTGATCGTGAGAGAGGCTA
Source organism: Chirona hameri (assembly GCA_036785665.1). NCBI lineage: Eukaryota > Metazoa > Arthropoda > Thecostraca > Balanomorpha > Balanidae > Chirona > Chirona hameri. The sequence goes on from JAXIVJ010003815.1 coordinate 31,629, forward strand.
CAGTTGTCAGGCTGCTACACGTGACCGGCTCCGTGTCGTGTATCATGTTGATCGTGAGAGAGGCTACAGTTGTCAGGTTACTACACGTGACCGGCTTCGTGTCGTGTATCATGTTGATCGTGAGAGAGGCTACAGTTGTCAGGTTACTACACGTGACCGGCTTCGTGTCGTGTATCATGTTGATCGTGAGAGAGGCTACAGTTGTCAGGTTACTACACGTGACCGGCTTAGTGTCGTGTATCATGTTGATCGTGAGAGAGGCTACAGTTGTCAGGTTACTACACGTGACCGGCTTAGTGTCGTGTATCATGTTGATCGTGAGAGAGGCTACAGTTGTCAGCCTGCTACACGTGACCGGCTTCGTGTCGTGTATCATGTTGATCGTGAGAGAGGCTACAGTTGTCAGGATGCTACACGTGACCGGCTTCGTGTCGTGTATCATGTTGATCGTGAGAGAGGCTACAGTTGTCAGGCTGCTACACGTGACCGGCTTCGTGTCGTGTATCATGTTGATCGTGAGGGAGGCTACAGTTGTCAGGCTGCTACACGTGACCGGCTTCGTGTCGTGTATCATGTTGATCGTGAGAGAGGCTACAGTTGTCAGGCTGCTACCCGTGACCGGCTTCGTGTCGTGTTGATCGTGAGAGAGGCTACAGTTGTCAGGTTACTACACGTGACCGGCTTCGTGTCGTGTATCATGTTGATCGTGAGAGAGGCTACAGTTGTCAGGTTACTACACGTGACCGGCTTCGTGTCGTGTATCATGTTGATCGTGAGGGAGGCTACAGTTGTCAGGTTACTACACGTGACCGGCTTCGTGTCGTGTATCATGTTGATCGTGAGAGAGGCTACAGTTGTCAGGCTGCTACACGTGACCGGCTTCGTGTCGTGTATCATGTTGATCGTGAGAGAGGCTACAGTTGTCAGGTTACTACACATGACCGGCTTCGTGTCGTGTATCATGTTGATCGTGAGAGAGGCTACAGTTGTCAGGCTGCTACACGTGACCAGCTCCGTGTCGTGTTGATCGTGAGAGAGGCTACAGTTTTCAGGCTGCTACCCGTGACCGGCTTCGTGTCGTGTTGATCGTGAGAGAGGCTACAGTTGTCAGGTTACTACACGTGACCGGCTTCGTGTCGTGTATCATGTTGATCGTGAGAGAGGCTACAGTTGTCAGGCTGCTACACGTGACCGGCTTCGTGTCGTGTATCATGTTGATCGTGAGAGAGGCTACAGTTGTCAGGTTACTACACATGACCGGCTTCGTGTCGTGTATCATGTTGATCGTGAGAGAGGCTACAGTTGTCAGGCTGCTACACGTGACCAGCTCCGTGTCGTGTTGATCGTGAGAGAGGCTACAGTTGTCAGGTTACTACACGTGACCGGCTCCGTGTCGTGTATCATGTTGATCGTGAGAGAGGCTACAGTTGTCAGGTTACTACACGTGACCGGCTCCATGTCGTGTATCATGTTGATCGTGAGAGAGGCTACAGTTGTCAGGTTACTACACGTGACCGGCTTCGTGTCGTGTATCATGTTGATCGTGAGAGAGGCTACAGTTGTCAGGTTACTACACGTGACCGGCTTCGTGTCGTGTATCATGTTGATCGTGAGAGAGGCTACAGTTGTCAGGTTACTACACGTGACCGGCTTCGTGTCGTGTATCATGTTGATCGTGAGAGAGGCTACAGTTGTCAGGTTACTACACGTGACCGGCTTCGTGTCGTGTATCATGTTGATCGACAGAGAGGCTACAGTTGTCAGGTTACTACACGTGACCGGCTTCGTGTCGTGTATCATGTTGATCGTGAGAGAGGCTACAGTTGTCAGGTTACTACACGTGACCGGCTTCGTGTCGTGTATCATGTTGATCGTGAGAGAGGCTACAGTTGTCAGGTTACTACACGTGACCGGCTTCGTGTCGTGTATCATGTTGATCGTGAGAGAGGCTACAGTTGTCAGGTTACTACACGTGACCGGCTTCGTGTCGTGTATCATGTTGATCGTGAGAGAGGCTACAGTTGTCAGGCTGCTACACGTGACCGGCTTCGTGTCGTGTATCATGTTGATCGTGAGAGAGGCTACAGTTGTCAGGCTACTACACGTGACCGGCTTCGTGTCGTGTATCATGTTGATCGTGAGAGAGGCTACAGTTGTCAGGCTACTACACGTGACCGGCTTCGTGTCGTGTATCATGCTGATCGTGAGAGAGGCTACAGTTGTCAGGCTGCTACCCGTGACCGGCTTCGTGTCGTGTATCATGTTGATCGTGAGAGAGGCTACAGTTGTCAGGTTACTACACGTGACCGGCTTCGTGTCGTGTATCATGTTGATCGTGAGAGAGGCTACAGTTGTCAGGCTACTACACGTGACCGGCTTCGTGTCGTGTATCATGTTGATCGTGAGAGAGGCTACAGTTGTCAGGTTACTACACATGACCGGCTTCGTGTCGTGTATCATGTTGATCGTGAGAGAGGCTACAGTTGTCAGGTTACTACACGTGACCGGCTTCGTGTCGTGTATCATGTTGATCGTGAGAGAGGCTACAGTTGTCAGGCTGCTACACGTAACCGGCTCCGTGTCGTGTATCATGTTGATCGTGAGAGAGGCTACAGTTGTCAGGTTACTACACGTGACCGGCTTCGTGTCGTGTATCATGTTGATCGTGAGAGAGGCTACAGTTGTCAGGTTACTACACGTGACCGCCTTCGTGTCGTGTATCATGTTGATCGTGAGAGAGGCTACAGTTGTCAGGTTACTACACGTGACCGGCTTAGTGTCGTGTATCATGTTGATCGTGAGAGAGGCTACAGTTGTCAGGTTACTACACGTGACCGGCTTAGTGTCGTGTATCATGTTGATCGTGAGAGAGGCTACAGTTGTCAGCCTGCTACACGTGACCGGCTTCGTGTCGTGTATCATGTTGATCGTGAGAGAGGCTACAGTTGTCAGGATGCTACACGTGACCGGCTTCGTGTCGTGTATCATGTTGATCGTGAGAGAGGCTACAGTTGTCAGGCTGCTACACGTGACCGGCTTCGTGTCGTGTATCATGTTGATCGTGAGGGAGGCTACAGTTGTCAGGCTGCTACACGTGACCGGCTTCGTGTCGTGTATCATGTTGATCGTGAGAGAGGCTACAGTTGTCAGGCTGCTACACGTGACCGGCTTCGTGTCGTGTATCATGTTGATCGTGAGGGAGGCTACAGTTGTCAGGATGCTACACGTGACCGGTTTCGTGTCGTGTATCATGTTGATCGTGAGAGAGGCTACAGTTGTCAGGTTACTACACGTGACCGGCTTCGTGTCGTGTATCATGTTGATCGTGAGAGAGGCTACAGTTGTCAGGCTGCTACACGTGACCGGCTTCGTGTCGTGTATCATGTTGATCGTGAGAGAGGCTACAGTTGTCAGGCTGCTACACGTAACCGGCTTCGTGTCGTGTATCATGTTGATCGTGAGGGAGGCTACAGTTGTCAGGATGCTACACGTGACCGGTTTCGTGTCGTGTATCATGTTGATCGTGAGAGAGGCTACAGTTGTCAGGTTACAACACGTGACCGGCTTCGTGTCGTGTATCATGTTGATCGTGAGAGAGGCTACAGTTGTCAGGCTGCTACACGTGACCGGCTTCGTGTCGTGTATCATGTTGATCGTGAGAGAGGCTACAGTTGTCAGGCTGCTACAAATGACCGGCTTCGTGTCGTGTATCATGTTGATCGTGAGAGAGGCTACAGTTGTCAGGCTGCTACACGTGACCGGCTTCGTGTCGTGTATCATGTTGATCGTGAGAGAGGCTACAGTTGTCAGGTTACTACATGTGACCGGCTCCGTGTCGTGTATCATGTTGATCGTGAGAGAGGCTACAGTTGTCAGGCTGCTACACGTGACCGGCTTCGTGTCGTGTATCATGTTGATCGTGAGAGAGGCTACAGTTGTCAGGTTACTGCACGTGACCGGCCTCGTGTCGTGTATCATGTTGATCGTGAGAGAGGCTACAGTTGTCAGGCTGCTACACGTGACCGGCTTCGTGTCGTCTATCATGTTGATCGTGAGAGAGGCTACAGTTGTCAGGTTACTACACGTGACCGGCTTCGTGTCGTGTATCATGTTGATCGTGAGAGAGGCTACAGTTGTCAGGCTGCTACACGTGACCGGCTTCGTGTCGTCTATCATGTTGATCGTGAGAGAGGTTACAGTTGTCAGGCTGCTACACGTAACCGGCTTCGTGTCGTGTATCATGTTGATCGTGAGAGAGGCTACAGTTGTCAGGTTACTGCACGTGACCGGCCTCGTGTCGTGTATCATGTTGATCGTGAGAGAGGCTACAGTTGTCAGGCTGCTACACGTGACCGGCTTCGTGTCGTCTATCATGTTGATCGTGAGAGAGGCTACAGTTGTCAGGTTACTGCACGTGACCGGCCTCGTGTCGTGTATCATGTTGATCGTGAGAGAGGCTACAGTTGTCAGGCTGCTACACGTGACCGGCTTCGTGTCGTGTATCATGTTGATCGTGAGAGAGGCTACAGTTGTCAGGTTACTACACGTGACCGGCTTCGTGTCGTGTATCATGTTGATCGTGAGAGAGGCTACAGTTGTCAGGCTGCTACACGTGACCGGCTTCGTGTCGTCTATCATGTTGATCGTGAGAGAGGCTACAGTTGTCAGGTTACTACACGTGACCGGCTTCGTGTCGTGTATCATGTTGATCGTGAGAGAGGCTACAGCTGTCAGGTTACTACACGTGACCGGCTTCGTGTCGTGTATCATGTTGATCGTGAGAGAGGCTACAGTTGTCAGGCTGCTACACGTGACCGGCTTCGTGTCGTCTATCATGTTGATCGTGAGAGAGGCTACAGTTGTCAGGTTACTACACGTGACCGGCTTCGTGTCGTGTATCATGTTGATCGTGAGAAAGGCTACAGCTGTCAGGTTACTACACGTGACCGGCTTCGTGTCGTGTATCATGTTGATCGTGAGAGAGGCTACAGTTGTCAGGCTGCTACACATGACCGGCTTCGTGTCGTGTATCATGTTGATCGTGAGAGAGGCTACAGTTGTCAGGCTGCTACACATGACCGGCTTCGTGTCGTGTATCATGTTGATCGTGAGAGAGGCTACAGTTGTCAGGCTGCTACACGTGACCGGCTTCGTGTCGTGTATCATGTTGATCGTGAGAGAGGCTACAGTTGTCAGGCTGCTACACGTGACCGGCTTCGTGTCGTGTATCATGTTGATCGTGAGAGAGGCTACAGTTGTCAGGTTACTACACGTGACCGGCTTCGTGTCGTGTATCATGTTGATCGTGAGAGAGGCTACAGTTGTCAGGCTGCTACACGTGACCGGCTTCGTATCGTGTATCATGTTGATCGTGAGAGAGGCTACAGTTGTCAGGCTGCTACACATGACCGGCTTCGTGTCGTGTATCATGTTGATCGTGAGGGAGGCTACAGTTGTCAGGTTACTACACGTGACCGGCTTCGTGTCGTGTATCATGTTGATCGTGAGAGAGGCTACAGTTGTCAGGATGCTACACGTGACCGGCTTCTATGTCGTGTATCATGTTGATCGTGAGAGAGGCTACAGTTGTCAGGTTACTACACGTGACCGGCTTCGTGTCGGTCGTGTATCATGTTGATCGTGAGAGAGGCTACAGTTGTCAGGCTGCTACACGTGCCCGGCTTCGTGTCGTGTATCATGTTGATCGTGAGAGAGGCTACAGTTTTCAGGCTGCTACACGTGACCGGCTTCGTGTCGTGTATCATGTTGATCGTGAGAGAGGCTACAGTTGTCAGGATGCTACACGTGACCGGCTCCGTGTCGTGTATCATGTTGATCGTGAGGGAGGCTACAGTTGTCAGGCTGCTACACGTGACCGGCTTCGTGTCGTGTATCATGTTGATCGTGAGAGAGGCTACAGTTGTCAGGATGCTACACGTGACCGGCTTCGTGTCGTGTATCATGTTGATCGTGAGAGAGGCTACAGTTGTCAGGTTACTACACGTGACCGGCTTCGTGTCGGTCGTGTATCATGTTGATCGTGAGAGAGGCTACAGTTGTCAGGATGCTACACGTGATCGGCTTCGTGTCGTGTATCATGTTGATCGTGAGAGACGCTACAGTTGTCAGGATGCTACACGTGACCGGCTTCGTGTCGTGCATCATGTTGATCGTGCGAGAGGCTAAAGTTGTCAGGTTACTACACGTGACCGGCTTCGTGTTTGCTGTATCATGTTGATCGTGAGAGAGGCTACAGTTGTCAGGATACACGTGACCGGCTTCGTATCGTGTATCATGTTGATCGTGAGAGAGGCTACAATTGTCAGGCTACTACACGTGACCGGCTTCGTGTCGTGTATCATGTTGATCGTGAGAGTGGCTACAGTTGTCAGGTTACTACACGTGACCGGCTTCGTGTCGTGTATCATGTTGATCGTGAGAGAGGCTACAGTTGTCAGGCTGCTACACGTGACCGGCTTCGTGTCGTGTATCATGTTGATCGTGAGAGAGGCTACAGTTGTCAGGATGCTACACGTGACCGGCTTCGTGTCGTGTATCATGTTGATCGTGAGAGAGGCTACAGTTGTCAGGATGCTACACGTGACCGGTTTCGTGTCGTGTATCATGTTGATCGTGAGAGAGGCTACATTTGTCAGGTTGCTGCACGTGACCGGCTACGTGTCGTGTATCATGTTGATCGTGAGAGAGGCTACAGTTGTCAGGATGCTACACGTGACCGGCTTCGTGTCGTGTATCATGTTGATCGTGAGAGAGGCTACAGTTGTCAGGTTACTACACGTGACAGGCCTCGTGTCGTGTATCATGTTGATCGTGAGAGAGGCTACAGTTGTCAGGTTACTACACGTGACCGGCTCCGTGTCGTGTATCATGTTAATCGTGAGAGAGGCTACAGTTGGCAGGCTGCTACACGTGACCGGCTGCGTGTCGTGTATCATGTTGATCGTGAGAGAGGCTACAGCTTTCAGGTTACTACACGTGACCGGCTTCGTGTCGTGTATCATGTTGATCGTGAGAGAGGCTACAGTTGTCAGGTTACTACACGTGACCGGCTTCGTGTCGTGTATCATGTTGATCGTGAGAGAGGCTACAGTTGTCAGGTTACTACACGTGACCGGCTTCGTGTCGGTCGTGTATCATGTTGATCGTGAGAGAGGCTACAGTTGTCAGGATGCTACACGTGACCGGCTTCGTGTCGTGTATCATGTTGATCGTGAGAGAGGCTACAGTTGTCAGGTTACTACACGTGACCGGCTTCGTGTCGTGTATCATGTTGATCGTGAGAGAGGCTACAGTTGTCAGGTTACTACACGTGACCGGCTTCGTGTCGTGTATCATGTTGATCGTGAGAGAGGCTACAGTTGTCAGGCTGCTACACGTGACCGGCTTCGTGTCGTGTATCATGTTGATCGTGAGAGAGGCTACAGTTGTCAGGCTGCTACACGTGACCGGCTTCGTGTCGTGTATCATGTTGATAGTGAGAGAGGCTACAGTTGTCAGGTTACTACACGTGACCGGCTTCGTATCGGTCGTGTATCATGTTGATCGTGAGAGAGGCTACAGTTGTCAGACTGCTACACGTGACCAGCTCCGTGTCGTGTTGATCGTGAGAGAGGCTACAGTTGTCAGGCAGCTACACGTGACCGGCTTCGTGTCGTGTATCATGTTGATCGTGAGAGAGGCTACAGTTGTCAGACTGCTACACGAGACCGGCTTCGTGTCGTGTATCATGTTGATCGTGAGAGAGGCTACAGTTGTCAGGTTACTGCACGTGACCGGCCTCGTGTCGTGTATCATGTTGATCGTAAGAGAGGCTACAGTTGTCAGGCTGCTACACGTGACCAGCTCCGTGTCGTGTTGATCGTGAGAGAGGCTACAGTTGTCAGGCTGCTACACGTGACCGGCTTCGTGTTGTGTATCATGTTGATCGTGAGAGAGGCTACAGTTGTCAGGTTACTACACGTGACCGGCTCCGTGTCGTGTATCATGTTGATCGTGAGAGAGGCTACAGTTGTCAGGTTACTACACGTGACCGGCTTCGTGTCGTGTATCATGTTGATCGTGAGAGAGGCTACAGTTGTCAGGTTACTACACGTGACCGGCTTCGTGTCGTGTATCATGTTGATCGTGAGAGAGGCTACAGTTGTCAGGTTACTACACGTGACCGGCTTCGTGTCGTGTATCATGTTGATCGTGAGAGAGGCTACATTTGTCAGGATGCTACACGTGACCGGCTCCATGTCGTGTATCATGTTGATCGTGAGAGAGGCTACAGTTGTCAGGCTGCTACACGTGACCGGCTTCGTGTCGTGCATCAGGTTGATCGTGAGAGAGGCTACAGTTGTCAGGCTGCTACCCGTGACCGGCTTCGTGTCGTGTTGATCGTGAGAGAGGCTACAGTTGTCAGGTTACTACACGTGACCGGCTTCGTGTCGTGTATCATGTTGATCGTGAGAGAGGCTACAGTTGTCAGGTTACTACACGTGACCGGCTTCGTGTCGTGTATCATGTTGATCGTGAGGGAGGCTACAGTTGTCAGGTTACTACACGTGACCGGCTTCGTGTCGTGTATCATGTTGATCGTGAGCGAGGCTACAGTTGTCAGGCTGCTACACGTGACCGGCTTCGTGTCGTGCATCATGTTGATCGTGAGAGAGGCTACAGTTGTCAGGTTACTACACATGACCGGCTTCGTGTCGTGTATCATGTTGATCGTGAGAGAGGCTACAGTTGTCAGGCTGCTACACGTGACCAGCTCCGTGTCGTGTTGATCGTGAGAGAGGCTACAGTTTTCAGGCTGCTACCCGTGACCGGCTTCGTGTCGTGTTGATCGTGAGAGAGGCTACAGTTGTCAGGTTACTACACGTGACCGGCTTCGTGTCGTGTATCATGTTGATCGTGAGAGAGGCTACAGTTGTCAGGCTGCTACACGTGACCGGCTTCGTGTCGTGTATCATGTTGATCGTGAGAGAGGCTACAGTTGTCAGGTTACTACACATGACCGGCTTCGTGTCGTGTATCATGTTGATCGTGAGAGAGGCTACAGTTGTCAGGCTGCTACACGTGACCAGCTCCGTGTCGTGTTGATCGTGAGAGAGGCTACAGTTGTCAGGTTACTACACGTGACCGGCTCCGTGTCGTGTATCATGTTGATCGTGAGAGAGGCTACAGTTGTCAGGTTACTACACGTGACCGGCTCCGTGTCGTGTATCATGTTGATCGTGAGAGAGGCTACAGTTGTCAGGTTACTACACGTGACCGGCTTCGTGTCGTGTATCATGTTGATCGTGAGAGAGGCTACAGTTGTCAGGTTACTACACGTGACCGGCTTCGTGTCGTGTATCATGTTGATCGTGAGAGAGGCTACAGTTGTCAGGTTACTACACGTGACCGGCTTCGTGTCGTGTATCATGTTGATCGTGAGAGAGGCTACAGTTGTCAGGTTACTACACGTGACCGGCTTCGTGTCGTGTATCATGTTGATCGTGAGAGAGGCTACAGTTGTCAGGTTACTACACGTGACCGGCTTCGTGTCGTGTATCATGTTGATCGTGAGAGAGGCTACAGTTGTCAGGTTACTACACGTGACCGGCTTCGTGTCGTGTATCATGTTGATCGTGAGAGAGGCTACAGTTGTCAGGTTACTACACGTGACCGGCTTCGTGTCGCGTATCATGTTGATCGTGAGAGAGGCTACAGTTGTCAGGTTACTACACGTGACCGGCTTCGTGTCGTGTATCATGTTGATCGTGAGAGAGGCTACAGTTGTCAGGCTGCTACACGTGACCGGCTTCGTGTCGTGTATCATGTTGATCGTGAGAGAGGCTACAGTTGTCAGGCTACTACACGTGACCGGCTTCGTGTCGTGTATCATGTTGATCGTGAGAGAGGCTACAGTTGTCAGGCTACTACACGTGACCGGCTTCGTGTCGTGTATCATGCTGATCGTGAGAGAGGCTACAGTTGTCAGGCTGCTACCCGTGACCGGCTTCGTGTCGTGTATCATGTTGATCGTGAGAGAGGCTGCAGTTGTCAGGTTACTACACGTGACCGGCTTCGTGTCGTGTATCATGTTGATCGTGAGAGAGGCTACAGTTGTCAGGCTACTACACGTGACCGGCTTCGTGTCGTGTATCATGTTGATCGTGAGAGAGGCTACAGTTGTCAGGTTACTACACATGACCGGCTTCGTGTCGTGTTTCATGTTGATCGTGAGAGAGGCTACAGTTGTCAGGTTACTACACGTGACCGGCTTCGTGTCGTGTATCATGTTGATCGTGAGAGAGGCTACAGTTGTCAGGCTGCTACACGTGACCGGCTCCGTGTCGTGTATCATGTTGATCGTGAGAGAGGCTACAGTTGTCAGGTTACTACACGTGACCGGCTTCGTGTCGTGTATCATGTTGATCGTGAGAGAGGCTACAGTTGTCAGGTTACTACACGTGACCGGCTTCGTGTCGTGTATCATGTTGATCGTGAGAGAGGCTACAGTTGTCAGGTTACTACACGTGACCGGCTTAGTGTCGTGTATCATGTTGATCGTGAGAGAGGCTACAGTTGTCAGGTTACTACACGTGACCGGCTTAGTGTCGTGTATCATGTTGATCGTGAGAGAGGCTACAGTTGTCAGCCTGCTACACGTGACCGGCTTCGTGTCGTGTATCATGTTGATCGTGAGAGAGGCTACAGTTGTCAGGATGCTACACGTGACCGGCTTCGTGTCGTGTATCATGTTGATCGTGAGAGAGGCTACAGTTGTCATGCTGCTACACGTGACCGGCTTCGTGTCGTGTATCATGTTGATCGTGAGGGAGGCTACAGTTGTCAGGCTGCTACACGTGACCGGCTTCGTGTCGTGTATCATGTTGATCGTGAGAGAGGCTACAGTTGTCAGGCTGCTACACGTGACCGGCTTCGTGTCGTGTATCATGTTGATCGTGAGGGAGGCTACAGTTGTCAGGATGCTACACGTGACCGGTTTCGTGTCGTGTATCATGTTGATCGTGAGAGAGGCTACAGTTGTCAGGTTACTACACGTGACCGGCTTCGTGTCGTGTATCATGTTGATCGTGAGAGAGGCTACAGTTGTCAGGCTGCTACCCGTGACCGGCTTCGTGTCGTGTTGATCGTGAGAGAGGCTACAGTTGTCAGGTTACTACACGTGACCGGCTTCGTGTCGTGTATCATGTTGATCGTGAGAGAGGCTACAGTTGTCAGGTTACTACACGTGACCGGCTTCGTGTCGTGTATCATGTTGATCGTGAGGGAGGCTACAGTTGTCAGGTTACTACACGTGACCGGCTTCGTGTCGTGTATCATGTTGATCGTGAGAGAGGCTACAGTTGTCAGGCTGCTACACGTGACCGGCTTCGTGTCGTGTATCATGTTGATCGTGAGAGAGGCTACAGTTGTCAGGTTACTACACATGACCGGCTTCGTGTCGTGTATCATGTTGATCGTGAGAGAGGCTACAGTTGTCAGGCTGCTACACGTGACCAGCTCCGTGTCGTGTTGATCGTGAGAGAGGCTACAGTTTTCAGGCTGCTACCCGTGACCGGCTTCGTGTCGTGTTGATCGTGAGAGAGGCTACAGTTGTCAGGTTACTACACGTGACCGGCTTCGTGTCGTGTATCATGTTGATCGTGAGAGAGGCTACAGTTGTCAGGCTGCTACACGTGACCGGCTTCGTGTCGTGTATCATGTTGATCGTGAGAGAGGCTACAGTTGTCAGGTTACTACACATGACCGGCTTCGTGTCGTGTATCATGTTGATCGTGAGAGAGGCTACAGTTGTCAGGCTGCTACACGTGACCAGCTCCGTGTCGTGTTGATCGTGAGAGAGGCTACAGTTGTCAGGTTACTACACGTGACCGGCTCCGTGTCGTGTATCATGTTGATCGTGAGAGAGGCTACAGTTGTCAGGTTACTACACGTGACCGGCTCCATGTCGTGTATCATGTTGATCGTGAGAGAGGCTACAGTTGTCAGGTTACTACACGTGACCGGCTTCGTGTCGTGTATCATGTTGATCGTGAGAGAGGCTACAGTTGTCAGGTTACTACACGTGACCGGCTTCGTGTCGTGTATCATGTTGATCGTGAGAGAGGCTACAGTTGTCAGGTTACTACACGTGACCGGCTTCGTGTCGTGTATCATGTTGATCGTGAGAGAGGCTACAGTTGTCAGGTTACTACACGTGACCGGCTTCGTGTCGTGTATCATGTTGATCGACAGAGAGGCTACAGTTGTCAGGTTACTACACGTGACCGGCTTCGTGTCGTGTATCATGTTGATCGTGAGAGAGGCTACAGTTGTCAGGTTACTACACGTGACCGGCTTCGTGTCGTGTATCATGTTGATCGTGAGAGAGGCTACAGTTGTCAGGTTACTACACGTGACCGGCTTCGTGTCGTGTATCATGTTGATCGTGAGAGAGGCTACAGTTGTCAGGTTACTACACGTGACCGGCTTCGTGTCGTGTATCATGTTGATCGTGAGAGAGGCTACAGTTGTCAGGCTGCTACACGTGACCGGCTTCGTGTCGTGTATCATGTTGATCGTGAGAGAGGCTACAGTTGTCAGGCTACTACACGTGACCGGCTTCGTGTCGTGTATCATGTTGATCGTGAGAGAGGCTACAGTTGTCAGGCTACTACACGTGACCGGCTTCGTGTCGTGTATCATGCTGATCGTGAGAGAGGCTACAGTTGTCAGGCTGCTACCCGTGACCGGCTTCGTGTCGTGTATCATGTTGATCGTGAGAGAGGCTACAGTTGTCAGGTTACTACACGTGACCGGCTTCGTGTCGTGTATCATGTTGATCGTGAGAGAGGCTACAGTTGTCAGGCTACTACACGTGACCGGCTTCGTGTCGTGTATCATGTTGATCGTGAGAGAGGCTACAGTTGTCAGGTTACTACACATGACCGGCTTCGTGTCGTGTATCATGTTGATCGTGAGAGAGGCTACAGTTGTCAGGTTACTACACGTGACCGGCTTCGTGTCGTGTATCATGTTGATCGTGAGAGAGGCTACAGTTGTCAGGCTGCTACACGTGACCGGCTCCGTGTCGTGTATCATGTTGATCGTGAGAGAGGCTACAGTTGTCAGGTTACTACACGTGACCGGCTTCGTGTCGTGTATCATGTTGATCGTGAGAGAGGCTACAGTTGTCAGGTTACTACACGTGACCGGCTTCGTGTCGTGTATCATGTTGATCGTGAGAGAGGCTACAGTTGTCAGGTTACTACACGTGACCGGCTTAGTGTCGTGTATCATGTTGATCGTGAGAGAGGCTACAGTTGTCAGGTTACTACACGTGACCGGCTTAGTGTCGTGTATCATGTTGATCGTGAGAGAGGCTACAGTTGTCAGCCTGCTACACGTGACCGGCTTCGTGTCGTGTATCATGTTGATCGTGAGAGAGGCTACAGTTGTCAGGATGCTACACGTGACCGGCTTCGTGTCGTGTATCATGTTGATCGTGAGAGAGGCTACAGTTGTCAGGCTGCTACACGTGACCGGCTTCGTGTCGTGTATCATGTTGATCGTGAGGGAGGCTACAGTTGTCAGGCTGCTACACGTGACCGGCTTCGTGTCGTGTATCATGTTGATCGTGAGAGAGGCTACAGTTGTCAGGCTGCTACACGTGACCGGCTTCGTGTCGTGTATCATGTTGATCGTGAGGGAGGCTACAGTTGTCAGGATGCTACACGTGACCGGTTTCGTGTCGTGTATCATGTTGATCGTGAGAGAGGCTACAGTTGTCAGGTTACTACACGTGACCGGCTTCGTGTCGTGTATCATGTTGATCGTGAGAGAGGCTACAGTTGTCAGGCTGCTACACGTGACCGGCTTCGTGTCGTGTATCATGTTGATCGTGAGAGAGGCTACAGTTGTCAGGCTGCTACACGTAACCGGCTTCGTGTCGTGTATCATGTTGATCGTGAGGGAGGCTACAGTTGTCAGGATGCTACACGTGACCGGTTTCGTGTCGTGTATCATGTTGATCGTGAGAGAGGCTACAGTTGTCAGGTTACAACACGTGACCGGCTTCGTGTCGTGTATCATGTTGATCGTGAGAGAGGCTACAGTTGTCAGGCTGCTACACGTGACCGGCTTCGTGTCGTGTATCATGTTGATCGTGAGAGAGGCTACAGTTGTCAGGCTGCTACAAATGACCGGCTTCGTGTCGTGTATCATGTTGATCGTGAGAGAGGCTACAGTTGTCAGGCTGCTACACGTGACCGGCTTCGTGTCGTGTATCATGTTGATCGTGAGAGAGGCTACAGTTGTCAGGTTACTACATGTGACCGGCTCCGTGTCGTGTATCATGTTGATCGTGAGAGAGGCTACAGTTGTCAGGCTGCTACACGTGACCGGCTTCGTGAAGTGTATCATGTTGATCGTGAGAGAGGCTACAGTTGTCAGGTTACTGCACGTGACCGGCCTCGTGTCGTGTATCATGTTGATCGTGAGAGAGGCTACAGTTGTCAGGCTGCTACACGTGACCGGCTTCGTGTCGTCTATCATGTTGATCGTGAGAGAGGCTACAGTTGTCAGGTTACTACACGTGACCGGCTTCGTGTCGTGTATCATGTTGATCGTGAGAGAGGCTACAGTTGTCAGGCTGCTACACGTGACCGGCTTCGTGTCGTCTATCATGTTGATCGTGAGAGAGGTTACAGTTGTCAGGCTGCTACACGTAACCGGCTTCGTGTCGTGTATCATGTTGATCGTGAGAGAGGCTACAGTTGTCAGGTTACTGCACGTGACCGGCCTCGTGTCGTGTATCATGTTGATCGTGAGAGAGGCTACAGTTGTCAGGCTGCTACACGTGACCGGCTTCGTGTCGTCTATCATGTTGATCGTGAGAGAGGCTACAGTTGTCAGGTTACTGCACGTGACCGGCCTCGTGTCGTGTATCATGTTGATCGTGAGAGAGGCTACAGTTGTCAGGCTGCTACACGTGACCGGCTTCGTGTCGTGTATCATGTTGATCGTGAGAGAGGCTACAGTTGTCAGGTTACTACACGTGACCGGCTTCGTGTCGTGTATCATGTTGATCGTGAGAGAGGCTACAGTTGTCAGGCTGCTACACGTGACCGGCTTCGTGTCGTCTATCATGTTGATCGTGAGAGAGGCTACAGTTGTCAGGTTACTACACGTGACCGGCTTCGTGTCGTGTATCATGTTGATCGTGAGAGAGGCTACAGCTGTCAGGTTACTACACGTGACCGGCTTCGTGTCGTGTATCATGTTGATCGTGAGAGAGGCTACAGTTGTCAGGCTGCTACACGTGACCGGCTTCGTGTCGTCTATCATGTTGATCGTGAGAGAGGCTACAGTTGTCAGGTTACTACACGTGACCGGCTTCGTGTCGTGTATCATGTTGATCGTGAGAAAGGCTACAGCTGTCAGGTTACTACACGTGACCGGCTTCGTGTCGTGTATCATGTTGATCGTGAGAGAGGCTACAGTTGTCAGGCTGCTACACATGACCGGCTTCGTGTCGTGTATCATGTTGATCGTGAGAGAGGCTACAGTTGTCAGGCTGCTACACATGACCGGCTTCGTGTCGTGTATCATGTTGATCGTGAGAGAGGCTACAGTTGTCAGGCTGCTACACGTGACCGGCTTCGTGTCGTGTATCATGTTGATCGTGAGAGAGGCTACAGTTGTCAGGCTGCTACACGTGACCGGCTTCGTGTCGTGTATCATGTTGATCGTGAGAGAGGCTACAGTTGTCAGGTTACTACACGTGACCGGCTTCGTGTCGTGTATCATGTTGATCGTGAGAGAGGCTACAGTTGTCAGGCTGCTACACGTGACCGGCTTCGTATCGTGTATCATGTTGATCGTGAGAGAGGCTACAGTTGTCAGGCTGCTACACATGACCGGCTTCGTGTCGTGTATCATGTTGATCGTGAGGGAGGCTACAGTTGTCAGGTTACTACACGTGACCGGCTTCGTGTCGTGTATCATGTTGATCGTGAGAGAGGCTACAGTTGTCAGGATGCTACACGTGACCGGCTTCTATGTCGTGTATCATGTTGATCGTGAGAGAGGCTACAGTTGTCAGGTTACTACACGTGACCGGCTTCGTGTCGGTCGTGTATCATGTTGATCGTGAGAGAGGCTACAGTTGTCAGGCTGCTACACGTGCCCGGCTTCGTGTCGTGTATCATGTTGATCGTGAGAGAGGCTACAGTTTTCAGGCTGCTACACGTGACCGGCTTCGTGTCGTGTATCATGTTGATCGTGAGAGAGGCTACAGTTGTCAGGATGCTACACGTGACCGGCTCCGTGTCGTGTATCATGTTGATCGTGAGGGAGGCTACAGTTGTCAGGCTGCTACACGTGACCGGCTTCGTGTCGTGTATCATGTTGATCGTGAGAGAGGCTACAGTTGTCAGGATGCTACACGTGACCGGCTTCGTGTCGTGTATCATGTTGATCGTGAGAGAGGCTACAGTTGTCAGGTTACTACACGTGACCGGCTTCGTGTCGGTCGTGTATCATGTTGATCGTGAGAGAGGCTACAGTTGTCAGGATGCTACACGTGATCGGCTTCGTGTCGTGTATCATGTTGATCGTGAGAGACGCTACAGTTGTCAGGATGCTACACGTGACCGGCTTCGTGTCGTGCATCATGTTGATCGTGCGAGAGGCTAAAGTTGTCAGGTTACTACACGTGACCGGCTTCGTGTTTGCTGTATCATGTTGATCGTGAGAGAGGCTACAGTTGTCAGGATACACGTGACCGGCTTCGTATCGTGTATCATGTTGATCGTGAGAGAGGCTACAATTGTCAGGCTACTACACGTGACCGGCTTCGTGTCGTGTATCATGTTGATCGTGAGAGTGGCTACAGTTGTCAGGTTACTACACGTGACCGGCTTCGTGTCGTGTATCATGTTGATCGTGAGAGAGGCTACAGTTGTCAGGCTGCTACACGTGACCGGCTTCGTGTCGTGTATCATGTTGATCGTGAGAGAGGCTACAGTTGTCAGGATGCTACACGTGACCGGCTTCGTGTCGTGTATCATGTTGATCGTGAGAGAGGCTACAGTTGTCAGGATGCTACACGTGACCGGTTTCGTGTCGTGTATCATGTTGATCGTGAGAGAGGCTACATTTGTCAGGTTGCTGCACGTGACCGGCTACGTGTCGTGTATCATGTTGATCGTGAGAGAGGCTACAGTTGTCAGGATGCTACACGTGACCGGCTTCGTGTCGTGTATCATGTTGATCGTGAGAGAGGCTACAGTTGTCAGGTTACTACACGTGACAGGCCTCGTGTCGTGTATCATGTTGATCGTGAGAGAGGCTACAGTTGTCAGGTTACTACACGTGACCGGCTCCGTGTCGTGTATCATGTTAATCGTGAGAGAGGCTACAGTTGGCAGGCTGCTACACGTGACCGGCTGCGTGTCGTGTATCATGTTGATCGTGAGAGAGGCTACAGCTTTCAGGTTACTACACGTGACCGGCTTCGTGTCGTGTATCATGTTGATCGTGAGAGAGGCTACAGTTGTCAGGTTACTACACGTGACCGGCTTCGTGTCGTGTATCATGTTGATCGTGAGAGAGGCTACAGTTGTCAGGTTACTACACGTGACCGGCTTCGTGTCGGTCGTGTATCATGTTGATCGTGAGAGAGGCTACAGTTGTCAGGATGCTACACGTGACCGGCTTCGTGTCGTGTATCATGTTGATCGTGAGAGAGGCTACAGTTGTCAGGTTACTACACGTGACCGGCTTCGTGTCGTGTATCATGTTGATCGTGAGAGAGGCTACAGTTGTCAGGTTACTACACGTGACCGGCTTCGTGTCGTGTATCATGTTGATCGTGAGAGAGGCTACAGTTGTCAGGCTGCTACACGTGACCGGCTTCGTGTCGTGTATCATGTTGATCGTGAGAGAGGCTACAGTTGTCAGGCTGCTACACGTGACCGGCTTCGTGTCGTGTATCATGTTGATAGTGAGAGAGGCTACAGTTGTCAGGTTACTACACGTGACCGGCTTCGTATCGGTCGTGTATCATGTTGATCGTGAGAGAGGCTACAGTTGTCAGACTGCTACACGTGACCAGCTCCGTGTCGTGTTGATCGTGAGAGAGGCTACAGTTGTCAGGCAGCTACACGTGACCGGCTTCGTGTCGTGTATCATGTTGATCGTGAGAGAGGCTACAGTTGTCAGACTGCTACACGAGACCGGCTTCGTGTCGTGTATCATGTTGATCGTGAGAGAGGCTACAGTTGTCAGGTTACTGCACGTGACCGGCCTCGTGTCGTGTATCATGTTGATCGTAAGAGAGGCTACAGTTGTCAGGCTGCTACACGTGACCAGCTCCGTGTCGTGTTGATCGTGAGAGAGGCTACAGTTGTCAGGCTGCTACACGTGACCGGCTTCGTGTTGTGTATCATGTTGATCGTGAGAGAGGCTACAGTTGTCAGGTTACTACACGTGACCGGCTCCGTGTCGTGTATCATGTTGATCGTGAGAGAGGCTACAGTTGTCAGGTTACTACACGTGACCGGCTTCGTGTCGTGTATCATGTTGATCGTGAGAGAGGCTACAGTTGTCAGGTTACTACACGTGACCGGCTTCGTGTCGTGTATCATGTTGATCGTGAGAGAGGCTACAGTTGTCAGGTTACTACACGTGACCGGCTTCGTGTCGTGTATCATGTTGATCGTGAGAGAGGCTACATTTGTCAGGATGCTACACGTGACCGGCTCCATGTCGTGTATCATGTTGATCGTGAGAGAGGCTACAGTTGTCAGGCTGCTACACGTGACCGGCTTCGTGTCGTGCATCAGGTTGATCGTGAGAGAGGCTACAGTTGTCAGGCTGCTACCCGTGACCGGCTTCGTGTCGTGTTGATCGTGAGAGAGGCTACAGTTGTCAGGTTACTACACGTGACCGGCTTCGTGTCGTGTATCATGTTGATCGTGAGAGAGGCTACAGTTGTCAGGTTACTACACGTGACCGGCTTCGTGTCGTGTATCATGTTGATCGTGAGGGAGGCTACAGTTGTCAGGTTACTACACGTGACCGGCTTCGTGTCGTGTATCATGTTGATCGTGAGAGAGGCTACAGTTGTCAGGCTGCTACACGTGACCGGCTTCGTGTCGTGCATCATGTTGATCGTGAGAGAGGCTACAGTTGTCAGGTTACTACACATGACCGGCTTCGTGTCGTGTATCATGTTGATCGTGAGAGAGGCTACAGTTGTCAGGCTGCTACACGTGACCAGCTCCGTGTCGTGTTGATCGTGAGAGAGGCTACAGTTTTCAGGCTGCTACCCGTGACCGGCTTCGTGTCGTGTTGATCGTGAGAGAGGCTACAGTTGTCAGGTTACTACACGTGACCGGCTTCGTGTCGTGTATCATGTTGATCGTGAGAGAGGCTACAGTTGTCAGGCTGCTACACGTGACCGGCTTCGTGTCGTGTATCATGTTGATCGTGAGAGAGGCTACAGTTGTCAGGTTACTACACATGACCGGCTTCGTGTCGTGTATCATGTTGATCGTGAGAGAGGCTACAGTTGTCAGGCTGCTACACGTGACCAGCTCCGTGTCGTGTTGATCGTGAGAGAGGCTACAGTTGTCAGGTTACTACACGTGACCGGCTCCGTGTCGTGTATCATGTTGATCGTGAGAGAGGCTACAGTTGTCAGGTTACTACACGTGACCGGCTCCGTGTCGTGTATCATGTTGATCGTGAGAGAGGCTACAGTTGTCAGGTTACTACACGTGACCGGCTTCGTGTCGTGTATCATGTTGATCGTGAGAGAGGCTACAGTTGTCAGGTTACTACACGTGACCGGCTTCGTGTCGTGTATCATGTTGATCGTGAGAGAGGCTACAGTTGTCAGGTTACTACACGTGACCGGCTTCGTGTCGTGTATCATGTTGATCGTGAGAGAGGTTACAGTTGTCAGGTTACTACACGTGACCGGCTTCGTGTCGTGTATCATGTTGATCGTGAGAGAGGCTACAGTTGTCAGGTTACTACACGTGACCGGCTTCGTGTCGTGTATCATGTTGATCGTGAGAGAGGCTACAGTTGTCAGGTTACTACACGTGACCGGCTTCGTGTCGTGTATCATGTTGATCGTGAGAGAGGCTACAGTTGTCAGGTTACTACACGTGACCGGCTTCGTGTCGTGTATCATGTTGATCGTGAGAGAGGCTACAGTTGTCAGGTTACTACACGTGACCGGCTTCGTGTCGTGTATCATGTTGATCGTGAGAGAGGCTACAGTTGTCAGGTTACTACACGTGACCGGCTTCGTGTCGTGTATCATGTTGATCGTGAGAGAGGCTACAGTTGTCAGGTTACTACACGTGACCGGCTTCGTGTCGTGTATCATGTTGATCGTAAGAGAGGCTACAGTTGTCAGGTTACTACACGTGACCGGCTTCGTGTCGTGTATCATGCTGATCGTGAGAGAGGCTACAGTTGTCAGGTTACTACACGTGACCGGCTTCGTGTCGTGTATCATGTTGATCGTGAGAGAGGCTACAGTTGTCAGGTTACTACACGTGACCGGCTTCGTATCGGTCGTGTATCATGTTGATCGTGAGAGAGGCTACAGTTGTCAGGTTACTACACGTGACCGGCTTCGTGTCGTGTATCATGTTGATCGTGAGAGAGGCTACAGTTGTCAGCCTGCTACACGTGACCGGCTTCGTGTTTGCTGTATCATGTTGATCGTGAGAGAGGCTATAGTTGTCAGGTTACTACACGTGACCGGCTTCGTGTCGTGTATCATGTTGATCGTGAGAGAGGCTCCAGTTGTCAGGCTGCTACACGTGACCGGCTTCGTGTCGTGTATCATGTTGATCGTGAGAGAGGCTACAGTTGTCAGGCTGCTACACGTGACCGGCTTCGTGTCGTGTATCAGGTTGATCGTGAGAGAGGCTACAGTTGTCAGGCTGCTACCCGTGACCGGCTTCGTGTCGTGTTGATCGTGAGAGAGGCTACAGTTGTCAGGCTGCTACACGTAACCGGCTTCGTGTCGTGTTGATCGTGAGAGAGGCTACAGTTGTCAGGCTGCTACACGTGACCGGCTTCGTGTCGTGTATCATGTTGATCGTGAGAGAGGCTACAGTTGTCAGGTTACTACACGTGACCGGCTTCGTATCGGTCGTGTATCATGTTGATCGTGAGAGAGGCTACAGTTGTCAGGCTGCTACACGTGACCAGCTCCGTGTCGTGTTGATCGTGAGAGAGGCTACAGCTGTCAGGTTACTACACGTGACCGGCTTTGTGTCGTGTATCATGTTGATCGTGAGAGAGGCTACAGTTGTCAGGCTGCTACACGTAACCGGCTTCGTGTCGTGTTGATCGTGAGAGAGGCTACAGTTGTCAGGCTGCTACACGTGACCGGCTTCGTGTCGTGTATCATGTTGATCGTGAGAGAGGCTACAGTTGTCAGGTTACTACACGTGACCGGCTTCGTGTCGTGTATCATGTTGATCGTGAGAGAGGCTACAGCTGTCAGGTTACTACACGTGACCGGCTTCGTGTCGTGTATCATGTTGATCGTGAGAGAGGCTACAGTTGTCAGGTTACTACACGTGACCGGCTTCGTGTCGGTCGTGTATCATGTTGATCGTGAGAGAGGCTACAGTTGTCAGGTTACTACACGTGACCGGCTCCGTGTCGTGTATCATGTTGATCGTGAGAGAGGCTACAGTTGTCAGGCTGCTACACGTGACCGGCTTCGTGTCGTGTATCATGTTGATCGTGAGAGAGGCTACAGTTGTCAGGTTACTACACGTGACCAGCTTCGTGTCGTGTATCATGTTGATCGTGAGAGAGGCTACAGTTGTCAGGTTACTACACGTGACCGGCTTCGTGTCGTGTATCATGTTGATCGTGAGAGAGGCTACAGTTGTCAGGCTGCTACACGTGACCGGCTTCGTGTCGTGTATCATGTTGATCGTGAGAGAGGCTACAGTTGTCAGGTTACTACACGTGACCGGCTTCGTGTCGTGTATCATGTTGATCGTGAGAGAGGCTACAGTTGTCAGGCTGCTACACGTGACCGGCTTCGTGTCGTGTATCATGTTGATCGTGAGAGAGGCTACAGTTGTCAGGCTGCTACACGTGACCGGCTTCGTGTCGTGTATCATGTTGATCGTGAGAGAGGCTACAGTTGTCAGGCTGCTACACGTAACCGGCTGCGTGTCGTGTATCATGTTGATCGTGAGAGAGGCTACTGTTGTCAGGCCGGCTTCGTGTTTTCTGTGAGCAATAACACGGTGTTACTAAGCTGCCGGTGACGGTATCGGTGCCGATCTTTAAGCTGCACACTCGGTGCCGATCTTTTTGTCCCAGTACTGGTTCAGTGTCACTGGGTCACCCGAAGTGGCGCTACCGGATCCCAGAAACGTCCACCTTGACCCAGAGTCGCCGGCGGCAAAAACTGGGTTGTTTACCGCACCTGTGACATGCCGGCGTCACTTGTGGCGTCACCGGTCACCTGTGACATGCCGGCGTCACCTGTGACGTCACCGGCCACCTGTGACACGCCGGCGTCACCCGTGACGTCACCGGTCACTTGTGACATGCACGTGTCGGCGCCGGCGGCTGAACACTGGCAGGAGAGAGGATAGGCTGAGAATTGTCCAAATGCCAGGGGATGCTTTTCCACCGCCGGCGGTCCAGCCTAAGTTGGAGCCAGGGGGGGGGGGGTGTAAGAGGGGAGTGCCAAGTTAGCCCAACCCATTTCTTCCATTAACCTGCCAACTGACAAATTGCAATGAGTTTCGTTTGTACTTCATAGATCAGCTATTTCAATATATTATTCAGGATGAGTTGTAATTTGGGTTGAGCCTACTCGGTCTGATATATACTTGAAGTAATGTTGTGTATTATATCCTCTGACTTCTTACTTTTTGCATTTTGGTGCATTGCATCCTCCCAGTGAGAGAGGATTAAAACAAAGGTAGAGTCAGTGGCGTACCCAGGATTTACTACAGGAGGGGGCAATTTTTGCTCAGGGGGGCATAAGGTGTACCCCCACAAAAAAAATTACCGGATTTGGCCCACTATATTTTTAAAGGGGCATATTTTCACCATTTTTCTCTTTAGAAAAATCAAAAAATCATTCATTTTTTCGACCAGAGGGGGCACGTATAGACCTTAAGGGGGGGGGGGCAATTGCCCCGTTTGCCCCCTCCCCCCCCTTGTGTACGCCTATGGGTAGAGTAGAGGTGGAAAGGATATGAAAGTAGAAGAGACTTACCATTCTTGTTCACTGGCGGATCCAGCCTCTCTCCGTGGGGGGCATTTTTTTTGTGGCAAAAGGAAACCCCATTTTTTCCCCGCGAATTTGGGCCGGTCACCTTATTTTGGTATTCGAGCTTAAAAAATGCACTTTTCAAATTCACAAAAATTTATTTTCTGGATTTTTTTCTCGATTTTTTTTTTGTCACACAGAATTTCGAAAATCTGAGAGTTATATTTTGAAGAGAATGTCATTTCCTTTCTTTTTACATTTTGTATTTGCAATTTGCTTCCAAAACTCTATTGTCTACGATTGTTCAAACATTTATCGTTTTTCCACCAAAATTGGCATGACATGGCGTCATTAAAACGTCATTATCTTCAACAATAATGCATCAATTTCATTGGAATTTGGTGAGAAGACGTATAATTGATGCAGCATAACGTTCTGAACGACTGACGTTTATATCCATCATGGTTTTCAAGTTATTTAGAAAATCCGGGAGAGGGGGCAGTTTCTTCCCCCCCTCCCCCCAGCGGGGCGCGGGTTAAGCGTCACCGGGGCTGCTTGAGTTGCATCAGGTGCGCTGTTTTGTCTATCATTGAAAGCAAGGGATGCATACAAACTTCAAATTCAATCACTCGAGGGAAAAAACTTCAGTTTTCATGAAGTTTTCTCCTAAGATCATTGTTGTTCACGTTCAGTACAGGAAACGCGGGGGTGGGCATACTTGTATTGAATGCCCCTCTCAAATTCCTGTGTGTGTGTGTGTGTGTGTGTGTGTGTGTGTGTGTGTGTGTGTGTGTGTGTGTGTGTGTGTGTGTGAGTGTGTGTGTGTTTGTGTGTGTGTGTGTGTGTGTGTGTGTGTGTGTGTGTGTGTGTGTGTGTGTGTGTGTGTGTGTGTGTGTGTGTGTGTGTGTGTGTGTGTGTGTGTGTGTGTGTGTGTGTGTGTGTGTGTGTGTGTGTGTGTGTGTGTGTGTGTGTGTGTGTGTGTGTGTGTGTGTGTGTGTGTGTGTGTGTGTGTGTGTGTGTGTGTGTGTGTGTGTGTGTGTGTGTGTGTGTGTGTGTGTGTGTGTGTGTGTGTGTGTGTGTGTGTGTGTGTGTGTGTGTGTGTGTGCGTTTGTGTGTGTGTGTGTGGGGAGGGGGCATTTACCCCTGATGCCCCCCCCCCCCTGGATCCGCCAGTGGGTAAAATCATGTAAGGAGGAGCCAGAGGGCCATTGATGCCGGCTCACAAACAAGGAACCCGGACCTTATTCCACCGGACCAATTCCCTATTAAAGGAAATAGTTCACCTTCAACATTAGTTTTAAACTGAGATAGCAGTTTTGTAGCCCGTGCTGGGAAACCCCTATCTGCAAGTTTTCTTGACTGAAAAGACTCTCCAGCCGATTTTTTTTTTGGGCGAAGGAATGCGGTGCTGGCGAAAGGATGTTGTACTGGTTCTAGCCCGGGCAGAGGCTATACCAGCATCCAATCAGCTTGCAGCTAGTGCTAGTAAGCGAACCGCCGGCCGCCGGTTGGCACATCTCCAATGCGAGTCTATCCTTACTTTCGAATCTGATTGGCTGAACCATTTTTTACATTCGCGTGACGTCAGGACTCTGACTCAGAGAGTATGCATATAGTTTTGATAAACAATACAAATTTACTGCCTTCTGTCCTGAATCAGCGCGATATAAGGCCATTTTTGACAGGCCATTTTTGACAATATAGAAATAAATTGTATTAAAAAATATAATCAAATCGTGTTAGGTAAACAAATTCCGAGGTGAACTATTTCCTTTAACCCGCAAAATTTAATCAACCCCACCCTAACCGTGCAGCGACCTATGTGCTGGCCGATGATTGGCTTGCCTCCAAATAAAAATAAAAATGTATGTACGGGTCAGGTGCGAATCCCATATTGCAATCATGGAAACAGGACGCATACGTCAAAATTGCGCCAAGAATTAAGTAATATCTAAACAAACATGGGGATGTAACGTTCTGAAAATGTCATAGTTCGATGCATGATCTCAAGAAAACCCCGTGAGCAAAATTACTAAAATATTGCAAATTGTTGCAACTGTTGCAGGCGGCTATAATTTTTGCAAGTGAAGCCGAATAACCCGAAATTGATTCCCTTCCAATCAGCGGCCCAAAATTAACCAGCAGAAGAGTTTCCAAATTTTCGAAGAAATTGTCGCAGAACGTTGCATGTTGCAACAGACGAGATTGCACCGGAAAACCCCGTTACATGTACATCATCGATAGACCAAGAGTGCCATTTTTTTACTATCTATTCATATAGTATTTATTATAGTATGTACTATCGCCATCACGAAAATAAAGTTTTTTTAACTGTCATTGCGCTGGCGCCTCTAATAGGCCGATGGTGCCCTTGATTTGCTGGTGGCGCCCCTGGACCCCAAGGGGGAGGGTCATGACCCCCGTGACCCCCCCCCCCCTCCCCTGGATCCGCCACTGGGTAAAACTATCGCGAAGTTCTATGTTGCTATGTTGTGATTTTCCTTCCGACCCAAACCATGCTCCTACATAATCTATAATTTAGCTGGAGGTTTAGGAAGGTCCCGGTCGCCAGTCGCATCAGCATGTCCCACTGTAACGTAACTCCTCTGGAATGACCAAACAGCACGCGTCTCGCTCGCGAGGCCGCCAGGAGGCCGCCAGGAGGCCGCCAGGAGGCCGCCAGGTGTAATGTGGGAGCCAATCGCTGTTGACTGGGCAGTGTTGACCTCACAGCCGGCCTCGGCGAGCTGGGGCTACTGACAGCAGATTTACACCAGAGTCCAGACTACAGCCAGACTTGTAACCGACTCAGAGTTGAGTCATGAATCGACTCATGAGTCGGACATTTTTGGATGAGTCATGAGTCGAGACGATTCAATTTATTAAAAAAAAACAGCACTTGAGTTAAGAGTCGAGTGGATTATTTATTTAAAAAAACAGCGCTTGAGTCAAGAGTCGAGTCAGTTCTCCGGCTGTTGAGTCAGACTTGAGTCGACTCAAACAAATTTCCTTGAGCAAACCAGAATTTACACTAGATAAAATGCGATTCTGCTGATGACCCGACCCCCCCCCCCCCCCCGGGTCAACATAATTCAACTTGTGATGGTGAGTCAAATTGAGTCGGCTCAAATATATTTTTGAGTCGAGTCGATTTTTTTTTTTTAACAGCACTTGGGTCAAGAGTAGAGTCGATTCAATGAAAACAGCATTTGAGTCAAGAGTTGAGTCGATTAATTTGTTTGAAACAGCACTTGAAGTCAAGAGTTGAGTCGATTAATTTATTTTGAAACAGCACTTGAATCAAGAGTCGAGTCAGTTATTTGACTGTTAAGTCAGACTTGAGTCGACTCAAAACAAATTAGAGTCGTTACAAGTCTGACCACGGCTGCTACTGACTGCAGACTTACACCAGACCACAGCTGCTACTGACTGCAGACTTACACCAGACCACGGCTGCTAATGACTGCAGACTTACACCAGACCACGGCTGTTACTGACTGCAGACTTACACCAGACCACGGCTGCTACTGACTGCAGACTTACACCAGACCACGGCTGCTACTGACTGCAGACTTACACCAGACCACGGCTGCTACTGACTGCAGACTTACACCAGACCACGGGTGCTACTGACTGCAGACTTACACCAGACCACGGCTGCTACTGACTGCAGACTTACACCAGACCATGGCTGCTACTGACTGCAGACTTACACCAGACCACGGCTGCTACTGACTGCAGACTTACACCAGACCACGGCTGCTACTGACTGCAGACTTACACCAGACCACGGCTGCTACTGACTGCAGACTTACACCAGACCATGGCTGCTACTGACGGCAGACTTACACCAGTACACGGCTGTTACTGACTGCAGACTTACACCAGACCACGGCTGCTACTGACTGCAGACTTACACCAGACCACGGCTGCTACTGACTGCAGACTTACACCAGACCACGGCTGCTACTGACTGCAGACTTACACCAGACCACGGATGCTACTGACTGCAGACTTACACCAGTCCACGGCTTCTACTGACTGCAGACTTACACCAGTACACGGCTGCTACTGACTGCAGACTTACACCAGTACACGGCTGCTACTGACTGCAGACTTACACCAGACCACGGCTGCTACTGACTGCAGACTTACATCAGTATTGGTTGTCATCATTTTGGTTGGTTGGTAACAGGGAGGACAAATATTGGTCGGGTGGTAACAGGTAATCAGAGTATTGGCCAGGTGGTAACAGGGAGTCGGTATTTATTGGTCGGGTGGTAACACGGAACAGAAGTATCAGCAGCTCGGACCGGGTGGTAACAGGAGACACCCTGGTCGGTGACGCGTCCGTCACACCTCCCTGCCAGTACAGCCATTATATGCCCATTGGCCAGTTTCCACCACAGTGTGCGGTCGGCCGAGTCGGCCAGTGGCCATGGACGGTGCCTTTATTCACATAGACGGACAGGAACGTCTCATAGTTTTCCATTTCTCCGTAAACAAGCCAATTCGCCAGCTGCCAGCTGGCCAAACAGACCTAATTTGGGAATACCCGAGCCGAGCCTGCCGATAATTCCAGTGTGAGAAGACGAGTGAGAAGTCAAGCTGTCTGATGGGCGATGGCTGCCAGCCCATCCACGACCCTGAGCCTTCGGGTTTCACTCGAACAGTCAGGCTGTAGCGTGTCATCCCAGCCGACACCAGTGGTCTGCCTGCAGTCAGGGGCCGTTCATAAATTACGTCACGCTTTTTGGGCCATTTTGCCCCCCCCCCCCCTCCGATGTTACGCTGTGCAAACCATAGCGTCAAAAATTGTTGTTATGACGGGCGGTCATTGTGACCTGACTTGACATGGAAATGACACAAAATTTTGGCTAGATGTGCGTCAGGGATTCAATTAGATGTACCCAAAGTTGTACGTCGCTACCGCTATGCGTTCTGATAATATTGCCGAAAACCCGAAGGAGGAGGGGTGGGGTCGATAAAAAAAAACAGTCGCTCGAAGGTGGTCGGGAGGCACCGCGGCTGCCGGGTCCATCAACGCTAGTCCATCGGGAATGATGCTTTTCAGGCTGGGTTCACCATGTTGCTAAGATTCGCTATAACATATTTGTGTATTAATTTAGTCGGAATGATTTTATTGGATGGATTTCCGAAATCAGGACCCACACTAAACAGAACTAATTGCGTGGACCCTGACACCACCATCCGATCGGGCAATTCCAGGTATACGCGGTAGAATTTAGTAGCGAAAGTTGCACGTCCCCCAACGACTTAGGACGGCCCGCCTGGCTCGCTGGCTTCATCTGACCTTGAAAGCGGCCGCTGCCACCGGCCGCATGCCCTCATGCGGGTCATCCCCGCCAGGAGCAAAAAGCGAGTGCTAAAGCGACTCGAACTTGACTTACCAGGGTGGATACAATTGTAAGCACAGCGCTCTCCCAACTGAGCTACACGGAAGCACTATACAACGATATAAAACGAATTTCAATAAAATGATTTATAATAAAAATGTTGCTCCTTTAGAGAAGCATGCACCCAGCTACCAATTTGACGTCACAACATTGTGACAAGGTTGCGACACAATGACATGGCGTTGACAACGTTTTTTTGTAGACTCCCAGGAACATTGTCACAATCATGACATAAGCAAAACGCTGTCACAACCAGGGCTCCGGAGTCGGAGTCGAAGTTGGAGTCGGAGTCGGTGGAGTCGGTAGTTTTGGCCGGAGTTAGAGTCGGAGTCGGAGTCGCTAAAATATTACCGACTCTGACTCCGATCTGACTTTCCGCCTGATGAAGATAAGGCAATAATTGTAACGTCATCTGATGATAATTGTGGTTTTAGACGCACCGACTCTTATGGTCACACGCAGACTGGATATCGATTCGACACTGATTGAATCGATTAAAATCGTTCAATCAAAATTCATTGAATACAAAATAACTGATTCACCACCAGATCTTTTGATTCATGAATCGTGATTGAATCAAAACCCGCATAAAATCAAGGCTGATTGAATCAAAAGATTTAACGATTCTCAACAATTCAAGTACACTGGTAAATTGTGTAAATACATGTACATGCAGTCCCAGGGGCTACATTCATTTATACTGAAATAGTATTGCTGTAACAATATTTTAATGATCATATATATGTAATAATTATGTATGTTTCCATTTTTATTGATATGACATCAATTCACTAGGGGAGGACCGTTTTCCCTATTACGAATTGCTCTTTCTATATCGTTTTCCCCTACTACGATTTGCCCTATGACGAATTCCCCTCCCGTTCACAATGCCCTGTTGCACAATGTTCACAGCCTGCGCCGTCCGCACATCGCTGCTGCCGCTCCGTCTGCCGGACCCCGCCGACACCGAGATGCTGCTGGTCCGGCTGCGGAGTGCATCAGTGACACTGGCGGCACCGAGATGCTGCTGGTCCGGCTGCAGAGTACATCAGTGACACTGGCGGCACCGAGATGCTGCTGGTCCGGCTGCGGAGCGCATCAGTGACCCCGCCGACACCGAGATGCTGCTGGTCCGGCTGCGGAGCGCATCAGTGACACTGGCGACACCGAGATGCTGCTGGTCCGGCTGCGGAGCGCATCAGTGACACTGGCGGCACCGAGATGCTGCTGGTCCGGCTGCGGAGCGCATCAGTGACCCCGCCGACACCGAGATGCTGCTGGTCCGGCTGCGGAGCGCATCAGTGACACTGGCGGCACCGAGATGCTGCTGGTCCGGCTGCGGACCCCGCCGACACCGAGATGCTGCTGGTCCGGCTGCGGAGCGCATCAGTGACACTGGCGGCACCGAGATGCTGCTGGTCCGGCTGCGGAGCGCATCAGTGACCCCGCCGACACCGAGATGCTGCTGGTCCGGCTGCGGAGCGCATCAGTGACCCCGCCGACACCGAGATGCTGCTGGTCCGGCTGCGGAGTGCATCAGTGACACTGGCGGCACCGAGATGCTGCTGGTCCGGCTGCGGACCCCGCCGACACCGAGATGCTGCTGGTCCGGCTGCGGAGTACATCAGTGACACTGGCGGCACCGAGATGCTGCTGGTCCGGCTGCAGAGTGCATCAGTGACACTGGCGGCACCGAGATGCTGCTGGTCCGGCTGCGGAGTACATCAGTGACACTGGCGGCACCGAGATGCTGCTGGTCCGGCTGCGGAGTACATCAGTGACACTGGCGGCACCGAGATGCTGCTGGTCCGGCTGCGGAGTACATCAGTGACACTGGCGGCACCGAGATGCTGCTGGTCCGGCTGCGGAGTACATCAGTGACACTGGCGGCACCGAGATGCTGCTGGTCCGGCTGCGGAGTACATCAGTGACACTGGCGGCACCGAGATGCTGCTGGTCCGGCTGCGGAGTACATCAGTGACACTGGCGACACCGAGATGCTGCTGGTCCGGCTGCGGAGTACATCAGTGACACTGGCGACACCGAGATGCTGCTGGTCCGGCTGCGGAGTGCATCAGTGACCCCGCCGACACCGAGATGCTGCTGGTCCGGCTGCGGAGTACATCAGTGACACTGGCGACACCGAGATGCTGCTGGTCCGGCTGCGGAGTACATCAGTGACATTGGCGGCACCGAGATGCTGCTGGTCCGGCTGCGGAGTACATCAGTGACACTGGCGGCACCGAGATGCTGCTGGTCCGGCTGCGGAGTACATCAGTGACACTGGCGACACCGAGATGCTGCTGGTCCGGCTGCGGAGTACATCAGTGACACTGGCGACACCGAGATGCTGCTGGTCCGGCTGCGGAGTGCATCAGTGACCCCGCCGACACCGAGATGCTGCTGGTCCGGCTGCGGAGTACATCAGTGACACTGGCGACACCGAGATGCTGCTGGTCCGGCTGCGGAGTACATCAGTGACACTGGCGGCACCGAGATGCTGCTGGTCCGGCTGCGGAGTACATCAGTGACACTGGCGGTGTGTTACTGCCCTCCAGACGACGACGCTGCTATGAACAGGATAGCGAGATGCTGCTGGTCCGGCTGCAGAGTACATCAGTGACACTGGCGGCACCGAGATGCTGCTGGTCCGGCTGCGGAGTACATCAGTGACACTGGCGGCACCGAGATGCTGCTGGTCCGGCTGCGGAGTACATCAGTGACACTGGCGGCACCGAGATGCTGCTGGTCCGGCTGCGGAGTACATCAGTGACACTGGCGGCACCGAGATGCTGCTGGTCCGGCTGCGGAGTACATCAGTGACACTGGCGACACCGAGATGCTGCTGGTCCGGCTGCGGAGTACATCAGTGACACTGGCGGCACCGAGATGCTGCTGGTCCGGCTGCGGAGTGCATCAGTGACACTGGCGGCACCGAGATGCTGCTGGTCCGGCTGCGGAGTACATCAGTGACACTGGCGGTACCGAGATGCTGCTGGTCCGGCTGCGGAGTACATCAGTGACACTGGCGACACCGAGATGCTGCTGGTCCGGCTGCGGAGTGCATCAGTGACACTGGCGGCACCGAGATGCTGCTGGTCCGGCTGCGGAGTACATCAGTGACACTGGCGGCACCGAGATGCTGCTGGTCCGGCTGCGGAGTACATCAGTGACACTGGCGGCACCGAGATGCTGCTGGTCCGGCTGCGGAGTGCATCAGTGACACTGGCGGCACCGAGATGCTGCTGGTCCGGCTGCGGAGTGCATCAGTGACACTGGCGGTACCGAGATGCTGCTGGTCCGGCTGCGGAGCGCATCAGTGACCCCGCCGACACCGAGATGCTGCTGGTCCGGCTGCGGAGTGCATCAGTGACACTGGCGGCACCGAGATGCTGCTGGTCCGGCTGCGGAGTACATCAGTGACACTGGCGGCACCGAGATGCTGCTGGTCCGGCTGCGGAGTACATCAGTGACCCCGCCGACACCGAGATGCTGCTGGTCCGGCTGCGGAGCGCATCAGTGACACTGGCGGCACCGAGATGCTGCTGGTCCGGCTGCGGACCCCGCCGACACCGAGATGCTGCTGGTCCGGCTGCGGAGTACATCAGTGACACTGGCGACACCGAGATGCTGCTGGTCCGGCTGCGGAGTACATCAGTGACACTGGCGGTGTGTTACTGCCCTCCAGACGACGACGCTGCTATGAACAGGATAGCGAGATGCTGCTGGTCCGGCTGCAGAGTACATCAGTGACACTGGCGGCACCGAGATGCTGCTGGTCCGGCTGCGGAGTACATCAGTGACACTGGCGGCACCGAGATGCTGCTGGTCCGGCTGCGGAGTACATCAGTGACACTGGCGGCACCGAGATGCTGCTGGTCCGGCTGCGGAGTACATCAGTGACACTGGCGGCACCGAGATGCTGCTGGTCCGGCTGCGGAGTACATCAGTGACACTGGCGACACCGAGATGCTGCTGGTCCGGCTGCGGAGTACATCAGTGACACTGGCGGCACCGAGATGCTGCTGGTCCGGCTGCGGAGTGCATCAGTGACACTGGCGGCACCGAGATGCTGCTGGTCCGGCTGCGGAGTACATCAGTGACACTGGCGGTACCGAGATGCTGCTGGTCCGGCTGCGGAGTACATCAGTGACACTGGCGACACCGAGATGCTGCTGGTCCGGCTGCGGAGTGCATCAGTGACACTGGCGGCACCGAGATGCTGCTGGTCCGGCTGCGGAGTACATCAGTGACACTGGCGGCACCGAGATGCTGCTGGTCCGGCTGCGGAGTACATCAGTGACACTGGCGGCACCGAGATGCTGCTGGTCCGGCTGCGGAGTGCATCAGTGACACTGGCGGCACCGAGATGCTGCTGGTCCGGCTGCGGAGTGCATCAGTGACACTGGCGGTACCGAGATGCTGCTGGTCCGGCTGCGGAGCGCATCAGTGACCCCGCCGACACCGAGATGCTGCTGGTCCGGCTGCGGAGTGCATCAGTGACACTGGCGGCACCGAGATGCTGCTGGTCCGGCTGCGGAGTACATCAGTGACACTGGCGGCACCGAGATGCTGCTGGTCCGGCTGCGGAGTACATCAGTGACCCCGCCGACACCGAGATGCTGCTGGTCCGGCTGCGGAGCGCATCAGTGACACTGGCGGCACCGAGATGCTGCTGGTCCGGCTGCGGACCCCGCCGACACCGAGATGCTGCTGGTCCGGCTGCGGAGTACATCAGTGACACTGGCGACACCGAGATGCTGCTGGTCCGGCTGCGGAGTGCATCAGTGACACTGGCGGCACCGAGATGCTGCTGGTCCGGCTGCGGAGTACATCAGTGACACTGGCGGTGTGTTACCGCCCTCCAGACGACGACGCTGCTATGGACAGGATAGCGAGATGCTGCTGGTCCGGCTGCAGAGTACATCAGTGACCCCGCCGACACCGAGATGCTGCTGGTCCGGCTGCGGAGTACATCAGTGACACTGGCGGCACCGAGATGCTGCTGGTCCGGCTGCAGAGTACATCAGTGACACTGGCGACACCGAGATGCTGCTGGTCCGGCTGCGGAGTGCATCAGTGACACTGGCGGCACCGAGATGCTGCTGGTCCGGCTGCGGAGTGCATCAGTGACACTGGCGGCACCGAGATGCTGCTGGTCCGGCTGCGGAGTGCATCAGTGACACTGGCGGCACCGAGATGCTGCTGGTCCGGCTGCGGAGTGCATCAGTGACACTGGCGACACCGAGATGCTGCTGGTCCGGCTGCGGAGTGCATCAGTGACACTGGCGGCACCGAGATGCTGCTGGTCCGGCTGCGGAGTGCATCAGTGACCCCGCCGACACCGAGATGCTGCTGGTCCGGCTGCGGAGTACATCAGTGACACTGGCGGCACCGAGATGCTGCTGGTCCGGCTGCGGAGTACATCAGTGACACTGGCGGCACCGAGATGCTGCTGGTCCGGCTGCGGAGTGCATCAGTGACACTGGCGGCACCGAGATGCTGCTGGTCCGGCTGCGGAGTACATCAGTGACACTGGCGGCACCGAGATGCTGCTGGTCCGGCTGCGGAGTACATCAGTGACACTGGCGGCACCGAGATGCTGCTGGTCCGGCTGCGGAGTACATCAGTGACACTGGCGGCACCGAGATGCTGCTGGTCCGGCTGCGGAGTACATCAGTGACACCCTGGCGGTGTGTTACTGCCCTCCAGACGACGACGCTGCTAGGGACAGGATAGCTGCCGCCCTATCGGCAGGGTAATCACTGGACTGCAGAGTCGTCGTGGTAGGAGATTTTAACCTACCTGAAATACACTGGTCATTGGCGGCCGGTGTCACGGACGGTGCTGCTCCCGACGTTCGCAGAGCGACGAGCCGTGCCACTAAGTTCGTCGACTTGTGCAATGTACTAGGTCTCAAACAGTGGGTGTGCCAGCCCACTAGGGTCGAGAACATTCTCGACCTAGTGTTAACCAGGCGCATGTCGGCGCAGGTCATCGTGCGGGACGGCCTGATTGTCTCTGACTACAGGGAGACAATCGCCACACTCAGCGTGCCGGTGAGCCGTCGGCCTGTGGTCAATCGGCGCACCGCCCTTAACTACAAGCGGGCGGATTTCGACGGCCTGCGCCGGAGTCTCTCCCTGATCTCGTGGGGGCTACTGGATGACGTCGGAGTCGACGAAGCAGTGGACACCTTCTACACCCTGCTGGAGCCGGCCATCGCCGACCACGTCCCCACGGTGATCCTCCGGCGCCGTCTACCCCCGTGGTTCGATGGTGCGGTGCGAACCGCTCTCCGGCTGAAGGAGGCGGCTTTCCGGCGGCTGCGGAGAATTTCGGGTCCGGCGGTCCAGGCGGAGTTTGCGGACAAGAGACGTGCTTTTAAATCTCTAAGTACTTTGAATATTTACGAAAGCTGACCGATGACTTTAAAACAAACCCAAAGCGCTATTGGTCATTTTTGAAATGTATAACAAAGAAATCTAGCATATCGCCGGTGTTGTATAACTCGGACCGTGCACTCGTGTCGGATGACTTGGATCGCGCGGACTCTCTGAACGAGGCATTTGCCGCCAAGTTCACCGATCCGCTTGTGCAAAGCTTCCCTGATGCACCGACATTCCCAATCGAGACAATGAGTCAGCTGCATGTCTCTGAGGCGGCTGTGCGAGCTGCGCTGGCGATGGTTAGTCCCAATAAGGCATGCGGGACAGACATCAGTGCTCGCATTATCATCGAGTGCGCGGATGAATTAGACATTCCGCTCACTAAGATATGTAACCTCTCGGCCATGTCTGGTGTCTTCCCTGAGAGATGGAAGCGGGCAAATATTATACCATTATACAAGAAAGGCGACGAAAAAGAGCCTTCAAACTACAGATCTATTTCCCTGCTTCCTCTCTTCGGGAAGGTATTGGAGCGTGTTGTGTTCGACGAGCTGTTTTATCATGTATCACCGGTTTTGAGCCAGCAGCAGCATGGTTTCATTCCTAGGCGTTCGTGCAGCACGAACTTAAGTGTTTGCCTTAAGCACGCGTGGGAGGCCATATCGGACGGATACCAGACGGACGTCATTTACACTGATTATTCGGCCGCTTTTCAGAGCGTCAACCATGCGCTTCTCATTCACAAGTTAAAACACTCCTACCATTTGAAGGAGCTCGCACTGAAATGGTTCGTCTCGTATCTGTCCGATAGACGCCAGAGAGTTATCGTCAACGGAAAAACCTCCGACTGGCAACCGGTTATCTCCGGTGTTCCAGAAGGATCACTTTTGGCTCCCCTTCTCTTTTTGATGTTTATTAACGATCTACCGTGCCAAATGGAATCCGGCTGCCTTCTGTATGCCGATGATGTCAAAAATGTTCCGTAAAATCACCACTCCATCTGACGGACTGTTGCTGCAGAGGGATCTTAGCCATCTGGCAGCGTGGTCCGTCAGGTGGGGACTGGCTCTCAATCCTGCAAAATGCAAATCGTTTACGATGACTCTCAGGCGTGCACCCGTCCAGACCAAGCATTTTATCGCTGGTACCGAACTGGAACATGTGAGTAAGATCAGGGACCTGGGTGTAACGCTGGACACCAAATTAACTTTCGCACCACATGCATCGGATACTGTCAGCAGGGCCAACCGGGCACTCGGCCTCCTTATCCGCTCTTTCCAAGTAGGTACCAGCAATTCAAAATTCAACCGAAGCGCAGTACTGGCTGCGTACTTTGCGAATGTGCGATCGATTTTAGAATATTGCAGCGTGGTCTGGGCGGGGG
The DNA here is from genome assembly GCA_036785665.1 of Chirona hameri. Classification (NCBI taxonomy): domain Eukaryota; kingdom Metazoa; phylum Arthropoda; class Thecostraca; order Balanomorpha; family Balanidae; genus Chirona; species Chirona hameri. Next base: position 68,094 of record JAXIVJ010003815.1, read on the forward strand.
CGGCCAACTCCCACAAGGTGCGGGTCGATCGAGTGCAGCACAAGTTCCTCATTTGGCTGCTAGCTCACACTTCTTCCGGACAAATTAATTATCTTTCTTATGGTAGTCTTCTGCTCCATTTCAAAATGCCATCTTTAGCACAACGCAGAGTGCAGCATGACATGCTCTTCCTGAGGAACATTCTGCGGGGGAGAGTGGATTCTCAGGTTCTGCTCAATTCTTTTCCTCTGCACGTGCCGCCTCGATCGACCCGCACCCTCACCCTGTTCGCCGTGCCTCGAGCTCGAGTCAGAACTATCGAATCAGGGATGTTTTGCAGGATCCCTAAATCCATGAATGTTTTCTGGCCAGTCATTTGAACGTAGACATCTTTCATGACAGTTTTGGCGTTTTTAGAGCTGCTCTCGTGATCAGGTACGTTTTAACCGTAAAGTCATCATCACTTCGTTCATCATGCCATTCATCTTCTACTTTTAGAACGACTTTAGGCTGTGCTATATGTGTTGTGTTGCATGTCTTTTATCTTTTTTACTTCGCCTGTCAGTGGAGTATGACTCTGTTGGCGATGAAAGTAAATAAACAAATAAACAAACCAGGTATGTCGTGCTGCGCAATGTCGGACGCGTCTCGACGAGACATACACATCGCCGGTCTCACGTTCTTATCTTCATTTTATGCTATCAAGAGTTATTGGCAAAAAAGTGCTGGTCACCTCAGATGACCTCACTCGATCTTGTAGGGGTCACTGAGCAATAATTGTACTTGCGGGTCATCAAGAATGAGCTATAATAACATAATCTTAAAATAATTATTCTGATCTAATGCGTATCCTCTGATACGAAAGCATTTGTATATTTGATCGTTGACTTATAATGTGAAAGCCACGAAATTGACCTGACCTTAGGTTACCGATATAAAAACAAATCTGCGATAGGTAGCAGAGTCGTAGTTATCTATGGCTTGATTACGTCCACTGGCGGATCTAGGGTTCGAGTTTGGAGGAGGGGGTGCAAAAATTTCGCCCAGTCTCATCAGGGGGGGGGGGGGGGGGTAGTGTCGAGTCGTCAGCGCGAAGAGTCTTTGAGCGAGTGGGGAGGGGGGGTCGTCAGCGCGAAATTTCGTTGACCGGGGTGGGGGGTGGGGGTGTCTTCAAAACAGTCTTTAACCGGGGAGGGGGGCAGATTTTTCCTAATTATCCCGCGCTCCGCTGGGGTATTCAGCCGAAGACGCCTCCTCTCGTTATTTTCTGATCCAATAACAGCAGCGAGACACGCAAGGCGGCAATCGAAAGCTCTCAATGAAAAGCATGTAAAGCATACGCGAAATATTCCAAATAAAGTCACATGTCAGGTCACAGCCAGGTCAAGGGTAAACATCGAGGTATTTGAATTGATGGGCCATACTTTCCATCCAAAGCCTTAGATTGCGACTATTCTCGCACAAAGTGCTCTCAAAGGAAGCGAAAGTGAAATTGTAAGCAAAGGTCAAGGTCAATGTCAGGTCACAAATGGGCACTATTGGCAAGAGGTCTAAGAAAGTCATGCGACATATGTTTCATGGGTTATTGTACACGTATAATTCGATAGTAGCATCCATTTTCACAGCCTGACCGTGACCCCATACAATGGCCCTCAGGTCAAGATCAGGTCACAAAAGGAAAAACATTGAACTTGATTAATCCAAATAAAAAGGCATGTTTCTAGACCAGTTTTGTCTCAGAAATACAGTGGTGGCATTTATTTGTCTGTATCTGGTTCCTAAAAGCAAAAAAAAAGCAAAACTTTTAAAAAATGACGTCATGAGTTACTTATACTTAGGGAGCCATAAGTCAGTTAAAAATATGGATATTGCTTTGCAATTTTGTTTGAATATCGTCCATACTTGGTTCTTCAATATTTATTCAGGTTTGGTAAATATCGTTGAAAATGTTGGTTTTCTGGATTTTTTCCGAGAGAAAAAAATCTTTTTTTTTGGGGGGGGGGGTCAAAAACTGATATATTTGTATCTGAGATAGCCATTTTGAAGAGAATGTCATTGTCTTGCTTCGGACGGTTTTGTACTTGCTTCAACAGTCAACACGTTCCAAAAGTTGTACAGGCCGGCGCACCAATATGCCGTACTACGGCACTGGTAAGATTGGGTGCGATCACGGCGGTTGGTAAGATTGGGTGCGATCACGGTGGTTGGTAAGATTGGGTGCGATCACGGCGGTTGGTAAGATTGGGTGCGATCCCGGCAGTTGGTAAGACTGGGTGTGATCACGGCAGTTGGTAAGGTTGGGTGTGATCACGGCGGTTGGTAAGATTGGGTGCGATCACGGCAGTTGGTAAGACTGGGTGTGATCACGGCAGTTGGTAAGGTTGGGTGTGATCACGGCGGTTGGTAAGATTGGGTGCGATCACGGCAGTTGGTAAGATTGGGTGCGATCACGGTGGTTGGTAAGATTGGGTGTGATCCCGGCAGTTGGTAAGATTCGGTGCGATCACGGCGGTTGGTAAGATTGGGTGCGATCCCGGCAGTTGGTAAGATTCGGTGCGATCACGGCAGTTGGTAAGATTGGGTGCGATCACGGCAGTTGGTAAGATTCGGTGCGATCACGGCAGTTGGTAAGATTCGGTGCGATCACGGCAGTTGGTAATATTGGGTGCGATCACGGCAGTTGGTAAGATTCGGTGTGATCACGGCAGTTGGTAAGATTCGGTGCGATCACGGCAGTTGGTAAGATTGGGTGCGATCACGGTGGTTGGTAAGATTGGGTGCGATCACGGTGGTTGGTAAGATTGGGTGCGATCACGGCGGTTGGTAAGATTGGGTGCGATCACGGCAGTTGGTAAGATTGGGTGCGATCACGGTGGTTGGTAAGATTGGGTGCGATCACGGTGGTTGGTAAGATTCGGTGCGATCACGGCAGTTGGTAAGACTGGGTGCGATCACGGTGGTTGGTAAGGTTGGGTGTGATCACGGTGGTTGGTAAGATTGGGTGCGATCACGGCGGTTGGTAAGATTGGGTGCGATCACGGCAGTTGGTAAGATTGGGTGCGATCACGGTGGTTGGTAAGATTGGGTGCGATCACGGTGGTTGGTAAGATTCGGTGCGATCACGGCAGTTGGTAAGACTGGGTGCGATCACGGTGGTTGGTAAGGTTGGGTGTGATCACGGTGGTTGGTAAGATTGGGTGCGATCACGGCGGTTGGTAAGATTGGGTGCGATCACGGCAGTTGGTAAGATTGGGTGCGATCACGGTGGTTGGTAAGATTCGGTGCGATCACGGCAGTTGGTAAGATTGGGTGCGATCACGGTGGTTGGTAAGATTGGGTGCGATCACGGTGGTTGGTAAGATTGGGTGCGATCACGGTGGTTGGTAAGATTGGGTGCGATCACGGCAGTTGGTAAGATTCGGTGCGATCACGGCAGTTGGTAATATTGGGTGCGATCCCGGCAGTTGGTAAGATTGGGCGGCGTGGTGTCGAGGCTTGGCCCAGGAGCGGCGGCTAGAGCCACCTGTCTGTAGGCCGCTAATGGAGACAGTGACACCTACCGGGGCCGCGCGGTGCGGCCGCGGTGACGCGGGGTGGCCGCGGTGACGCGGGGTGGCCGCGGTGACGCGGGCTGGTGCGGGGTGGCGGTGTGAGTCCTTCGCCGAGCCAGCGGCACCACCAAACAACATACAACGCTGTCTGCCGCCGATCGGTAGGTACATTATACTTACTCGCGCCTGAAATATTTCTTATTGAACTCGCCTTCAGCTCGTCCAATAGCATTTCTTTTTCAGGCGCTTGTCCATTAAAGGAAATAGTTCACCTTCGGAATTTTTTTCAGAACACGATTTTATTATATTTTGTAATACAGTTTCTTTTTTTTATTTTTAAAAATGGTCCTACATCGCGCCAATTCAGGACAGAAGGTTGTACATTATTTATTTTATGGTGTGCGTTATTGGTCTGCGCATGCTCCATGGCAGTGCTGGCACTTTCAGACGGTACGGTACATCATATATGCGCCGTATTCCTTCGCCAAAAAGTCAAATATCTTCGGCTGGAGAGTCTTTTCAGCCAAGACAAGTTCCAGATAAGGATTTCTCAACACGGGCTACAGAACTGCTATTTCAGTTAAAACCCCATGTTGAAGGTGAACTATTTCCTTTAAATATTTTATCATGCAACTGTTCGTCTGATCCAATACTTCAATAATTCATGACCAAATATGGTCTGATCCAATAACAGAAGTGGTATTACGAGCGAGCGCGAAGCGCTCGCTCGTCCTTCTGTGGTATATGGGAAAACAACTTAATATGAGCGGCCCGGCCCGACCCGGCCCGGCCCGTGGCGACGCTTTTGAGAAGCTAATATCTCTGCAACCGAACGTACGATTGACAAGCTGGCTTCTTTGCTGAGTAGCCCCACCCACCCATCCCTGTCTGAGGTCAGAGCCGACTCACATTGGTGACTACCATTGCGCGTGGCGCGTGCCGCGTGAGGGGTGTTGCAAAGTGTTCTGTCGCAATAACGCCGCAACGGTTGGGCCGATTGTGTTCAAATTTGGTGTGTGGTTAGGGACAAGAGTTCGTCATGGGTTGGGCTGGCCCTATGGGCCATGGGCCAGGCCTGGGCTGGGCCTGGTCCGGGCCTCAACTTTAAGAAAATCACTGGGCTCTGGATGGGCCTGGGCCTGACAATTTTGAAGTAATGCGCGCGTCGCACAAGCTCAGGTCAGAGCTCAAACATATTTCAACCAGCAGTTCACTTACACAGCAACACACTGTTGTTGTGGCTGTGGATTCTTGTTTTTTTGGTTAGAATAGCTGGTTCATTGTTTCACATTTATAGTATACAAGTAAATTTGCTAGGATAATGATTGCAAATTTTGTGAAAATAATGATATGCTAAAAGGAAATAGTTCACCTTCAACATGGGATTTTGAACTGAAATAACAGTTTTTTTTAGTCCGTGTTGGAAATTCTTATCTGCAACTTTTCTTGGCTGAAAAGACTCTCCAGCCGAAGATATTTGACTTTTTGGCGAAGGAATGCGGCGCATATATGATATACCGTACCGTCTGAGAGTGCCAGCACTGCATGGAGCATGCGCAGACCAATAACGCACACCATAACATTAATAATGTACGACCTTCTGTCCTGAATTGGCGCGATGTAGGACCATTTTTGAAAAGACAAAAAGAAACTGTATTAAAAAATATAATAAAATCGTGTTCTGAAAAAAATCCCGAAGGTGAACTATTTCCTTTAATCTGAACGGACCAGACTGGGCCTGGGCCTCAATATTATACATTTGACCGGACCTGGTCCGGGCCTGGGCTTGGTGTTCATGGGCCTGGGCCGGGCCGGGCTGGGGGTTGGTGGGCCCGTGACGAACACTGTTAGGGACCCATCAGCCACCGATTTCCCACAAGTCAGGGGTGGGGTGCCACTGCACGTGCGCACGTGCACACCCTATTATATATCTTAGGAACGGCTTAGCCGATTGTGTTCAAATTTGAAAAACATAGTTTGCCCTCTCCTCCCTTGACCGGTCTGGGGGGGGGGGGGGCATGGCCGTTGCCCCCCCCCCCCCCCCGTGAATCAACACCTGTGGCGCATATAGACGTGTAGTGAAAATTATGTTTTGTCAATTAGCTTCAGCTGTAAAGATTGAATCGTATTTCTGACACTGTTCCATCATCTAATAATTGTATAACATGCTATATTACTATATACTATATCACTAATATTGTTTAAACTTGCATTGCGTCACTTTTGCCTCAAGGACAAGCCAGCATATTTTACTGCCATATGAAATATATTTTTATTTTTATTTTTTAACTTTTGCAATGCTCATCATTTTTGCCATATATGGTAAAGGATATGCCATTTTCGACTACGGAAGATGGGTGGGGGCAAAAAGATAGTTTTGCCCACGCTTGATTTTGCCAGCGTTGCTTGCCAGGCTGCCCCGCTCCCCCCCCCTCCGAATCCGCCGCCCCTGAAGTGAAAATTTCGTCCAACTTATTTGTTCTTGATGAATGCAATTAAGTTAGGCCAGGCGGGCAGGCGGAAGTACAACCAATACCGTTTGTTTAGAATGTCATATAGAGACATTTAGCAAAGGTCTGTGGCAGAAATATCAATATACATAATTCGCAAGTCAATTAGCTAATATTTATCGAACAACGAGTTGATAAGGTCAGCAATACTCATTGATACTGCCATAGATAAAGTTGTATTTTCTACAGTTATCTATGATATACTGCATATCAGTGATATTCAATGAGCTGGAAATTACCCCACAATTGGGGAAATGGTGCCCCTTCGGACGAGGGTAATGGCTATTGAGCAGCTAAGTTCAAAATGATGGCTGGTTCGTTTGATGCTGGCGTTCTATGGGCATACCTATGTCGCAGTTTCCTTTCATTGAGCAGCTAAGTTAAAATGATGGCTGATTCGTTTGTTGCTGGCGTGCAATGAGCATAAATATGTCGCAGTTTCCTTTCATTGAACAGCTAAGTTAAAATGATGGCTGATTCGTTTGTTGCTGCCGTGCAATGGGCATAAATATGTCGCAGTTTCCTTTCATTGAGCAGCTAAATTAAAATGATGGCTGATTCGTTTGTTGCTGGCGTACAATGGGCATAAATATGTCGCAGTTTCTTTTTCACTGAGCAGCTAAGTTAAAAATGATGGCTGATTCGTTTGTTGCTGGCGTACAATGGGCATAAATATGTCGCAGTTTCCTTTCATTGAGCAGCTAAGTTAAAATGATGGCTGATTCGTTTGTTGCTGGCGTACAATGGGCATAAATATGTCGCAGTTTCCTTTCATTGAGCAGCTAAGTTAAAATGATGGCTGATTCGTTTGTTGCTGGCGTACAATGGGCATAAATATGTCGCAGTTTCCTTTCATTGAGCAGCTAAGTTAAAATGATGGCTGATTCGTTTGTTGCTGGCGTACAATGGGCATAAATATGTCGCAGTTTCTCTTTCATTGAGCAGCTAAGTTAAAAATGATGGCTGATTCGTTTGTTGCTGGCGTGCAATGGGCATAAATATGTCGCCGTTTCTTTTTCACTGCCACCTCCTCATCGCAAAGAGCCTCGGAATCATACAATGGTAAATAATGCGCAGCTTTGTGTTCCGATTTACGCATTGTTATACGTTCAGAACAACTGCCAACTACTTTCGCCAAAGAGCAACATGACTACTTATATTGCTGTTCCTAGATGGCACTAGTAGTACACGCCTGAAGTTATGCTGTACCGCATGGCTTGAAGCCGACATCTGCAGTCTGCGCAATGGGGGAAGGGGTAACGAGTCATTCTGGTCATCAAAAGGAGTAACCCTTGACGCGAGAAACACTGCTGTATATGTAGCTATATTAATGATATTGATATAAACCCGGGGAAGAAAAGAGCACTTTGAGCACAGACGCAGTCTGTACTTCAAAATTGTAAAGTCCAATATATTAACATCTACCTCCAACTATAGATCCGTTTAATGTCCGGTGACGACATCTCCGATATACTCCTGTTCTTATTGTTGCAAGACCCATTTATACCATGCATTTATACCAAAAACTGTTTTAAGCTGAGCCCAGAAGTTTCTGGTTTGGTGGACACTGGCGGCCGCAGACGGCTGATAAAGGCGGGGGCAACATGACCGATGGCAGCGTTACAGCTGGGGGGGGGGGGGGGGGGGGCACCTGCGGGAGGCATTACGGCTGGGGCCGTAATGCTGAAAAACGTACATACTGAACGATATTGTATATCAAACTGCTTCCACTTCACATCACAGCTGGGCATTCCATGACAGATTGACCAAGCCAAAACATAACATTTCAGATTTCGATAAAACTACGTGTCGGTGGTAATCTGGACCGTAGATTCACTCCGTGAAATTTTCAGCCCCGTCCGTCGAATGGTTTTCGAGTTTCAGCCTCGGGAAACTTTGTAATGATATGCAAAACTCACATTTTCAGAGGGCAATATCTCCCATCTAAATCATGCAAGTCATATCAACCTGTATATCATCAGAATCGTCAAAAAACATATATTATTATGATATATTTTTTCTTCTCAAATTTTTGAAATGTTAACATGTGATCTTAGGTCAGATCACGTGATTTGATAATGTGGCCATTTAAAATTCAGATTTGTTCTCATGCCAGATTCGCCTTCGATTGTATCAAAATTGGAGATAGTTTGTTTTTACTAAATATTGCATTTATATTTTTGTATTTGGAAAAATCATGGTCTTTGGTAACAACTTTGCACGAAACTGTGCCAGAAAGCTTAACTCAACAGCAGTATAATGTATATTTGCCTCGTTGAGCTGCATTCAATGATACATACTATGACCAGACTGGTTATTGATTCGACACTGATTGAATCGATTGGAATCGTTCAATCAAAATTCCTTGAGTACAAAATAATTTATTCACCACCAGATCTTTTGATTCATGAATCGTGATGGAATCAAAACACGCATAAAATCAAGGCTGATTGAATCAAAAGATTTAACGATTCTTAAGGATTCAGGTACACTGGTAATTTGTGCAAATGCATGCAGTCCCAGTTGCTACATTCATTTATACTGAAATTGTATTGGTGTAACAATATTGTAATTATTATATATATATGTATGTTTCCATTTGTATTGATTTGACATAAATTCACCACATATATTGAAATGTTGAATCAAACGTGAATCGATTAAAATATTTGTTTTGATTCTTTGAATCGGAAATAATCAATTCTCACAATTGTATCCGTGAATCGAACGGTGATTGAATTATTCGGATTCCAAAATGAATCATGATTGAATCGTTCCAAAAAAAGTTGAATCAATGACTATGACCCTCCGGCCTCCAGGTCTGACTATGACCCATGCAGGTCGCTCCATGATCTCAAGGTCACGTGGCCTGAGGTTGATTTCCAAAATGATCTGCCTTGATTATGCAATAGATGTGTCGTTGAAAAAAAGGAAAATTAGAACATTTGGTTATCTCTAGAAGACACTTTTAGATACTATTATAGGATTTTCGGTTTGTAAATGAGGATGAGAAAAATTGGTGCCTTGAGGATCCACAGACGCCTCTATCGGGGCAATATTGAATTATGTCATCGGGTGATCTTGATCACTGAGTAGAATAGGTGTCACGCGATTCGAAGGGCTTGCACCCTCCTGTTCCACCTAAAAAAAAGAAAGAATTTTAACTGAGAACATTACGAAATCACGTGACCTGACTTTAGGGCATATGTTTACAAAAATAAAAATAAATTATTTGAATTTACAAAAAAATACATAACATTCATTTGTGGTCAATGGCGATTCTGATGATATATAGGTTTCTATCATTCGAATCATTTATGCGGGAGATATCGCCCGCTGAAAATTAGAGCTTTGAGCGACATCGAGAAGATGCCTGAGGCTATAACTCGAAAGCCATTCGACGGACGGAGCTAACAAATTCACAGCGTGTATATACGGCCCAGATAATCCTCAACAAATAGTTTCATCGAAATATGAGAAATAAAATGTTATGATTTGGTCGATCTACGTGTTACGTGCGTCTCATTGAGAGCTTTCGATTGCTCCCTTGCGCGTCTCGCTGCGGTTATTGGTTCGGAAGATAAGGAGGTGGCAGTATATGCCCCCCCCCCCCTTCCAGTTCGGTTGAATACCCCAGCGGGGCGCGGAACCCTTTTAAAAGTCTTGTGGCATGATCGAAGGTCCGACTGCGGATCTATGTATACGTTGGTTCACATGATTCACAAGATTTACTTTTTGTATTTATTCTCCGGGCTAACTACATGTAGCCCGGAGAAGCAAAACAAATATATTGTCGCAACATCGGGAAACTAAGTTGCATACGGGATAAACAAGGAGCAAAATGTTGTGTTACGACAGTTGAGTCGTTCTTATTGGGTCGCGCCAATCCAAGGGGATTATAAAACGTTTTCAGCATAGGTCACCGATTTTTACCACATTTGGTCTCAAGGTCAAATCGAACCTCCTGTTCCCAGAATCAGGTCCATTTTGACTTTACAGGTCTCCCTCAAGGTCAAATTCAATGTCAAAGGACGGGGACGCTGTAGCGCCCAAAGTTTGCGTCCGATTGCAACACAAATGGTCTCAAACGATGTCCCATGCCCATTTCCAAGATGACAAGTATTCTTAGAGTAAATTTGTTCCCCGTGACTTTCAAGATCAAAGGACGGGAACGCTGTGGCGTCCAACTTTGGGCGCTAACTTGAAGGTCACGGGGCACAACTCTAAGAGTCTGGAGTCAGTCTGGAGTCAGCTTGTCAGTCTGGAAATGGAAAGGATGGGGGAAAATCCCGTCCTTTGACCCTGAATTTGACATTAAAGGTCACAGGGCTTGACCTTGAAGGTCACTGGGCACAACTCTGAACATTCTTGTCATCTTGGAACTGGGCACAAGGAATCGTTTGAGACCAATTTGTCGCGATCGGACGGTAACTTTGGGCGCTACAGCGTTCCCCGTCGTTTGACCTTGAATTTGATCTTGAAGGAGACCAGTAGGGTCAAAATGGACCTGATCTTTTAAACTGGAGGTTCGTTTTGACGTTAATCCTTAGGACCAAATCGCGTAAAAAATCGGTGACCGACGCTGAAAACGTTTCTGTGGAGCTGTGGACATCATGGACATTGGACATTCATCCAAGCTATTTTTAGGCGCCCCGAGTGTGGAAGGTGCAATACGTCAGCACCTTCAGCGCCTCGCCAGGCATATTTAAAAAGTGGCACAGTTATTTCATGAGGTCCAGGCCTCTTCGTAGGCGCTATCCAGGGCGCTATCGGGAGTGGGGGAGGGGGGCAAAGGCGTGTTATTGGTTTCGAAGGTCACGGGTGCCCGGTCGCCGTCGGAGGGAAGCTGAAGGCGCCAGGGTGCCATCATTCTGAGTCTTCCGTGTGCGGCAAAATGTTTTCCGAGGGCGACATGATGCGTTCTGAGGGCGGCAAGATGCCTTCAGAGGGCGACAGGACATCTTCCGAGTGCGGCATAATGCACTTCGAGGGCGGCAAAATGTCTTCTGGGGGCGGCAAGATGTTTTCCGAGGGCGGCATAATGCTTTCCGAGGGCGGTATAATGCTCTCTGGACTCTGAGGAGGGCATGATGCCTTAATTCTGAGGGCGGCATAATGCGATCGGATGGCGGCAACATGCCTTCCGAGGGCGGCAAGATGTCTTCCGAGGGCGGCATGATGCCTTCGAAGAGCTGCATAATGCGTTCTGAGGGCGGCAGGATGCCTTCAGAGGGCGGCATATTGCGCTCTGAGGGCGGCATAATGTGCTCTGAGGGCGGCAGGATGCCTTCAGAGGGCGGCATATTGCGCTCTGAGGGCGGTATAATGTGCTCTGAGGGCGGCAGGATGCCTTCCGAGGGCGGCATATTGCGCTCTGTGGGCGGCATTATGTGCTCTGAGGGCGGCAAGATGCCTTCAGAGGGCGACAAAACATCTTCCGAGTTCAGCATAATGCACTCCGAGGGCGGCAAAATGTCTTCCGAGGGCGACACGATGTTTTCCGAGGGCGACACGATGTTTTCCAAGGACAGCATGATGCCTTCCGAGGGCGGAGATGTACCTTCTGAGTGCGGCATAATGCGTTTTGAGGGCGGCAAGCTGTCTTCTGAGGATGTCAGGGTGCCTTTCAATAGTGCTACGATGCTGTCGGTAGACACTAGGGCGCCCTGGCGGCCTCCTGAGCACGCTACGTCGCCTTCGGCGCCGGCAAATCCTTTGCAAGAACGGTGTCGCCGGCGCCGTGGTGCTCGAGGGCGGCGTTTTGTAAGGCAGGGGGCTTCAGCCCATGCCCCCCCCCCGCTGGATCCGCCACTGGGCGCAGCTGCCGCCGCCACAGGTATGTCTTGCTCGCCACACGCTGCGTACGGCGCCGGCGGCCATTGCGCACGCACGTCGCGCATGACATGGTCCGGCCGACCAACTGCTGATCTCGTTCGCGCGTCTGCACGATTCGGCTGACCCACATGAAGGACCATCGTTCGACATGTGCCATAGGGTCACCGACTCGGATACGGCATTTGCGGTTCTGTCGCGGGCTACTAGGTTGCGTGGGTGGAGCTTTTCCAAGAAAATTGGTGGGGCAAAATCTAATATTGCTTGGTTGTTTTGTTTCGTTGAGATGAACATGACCATTTTAATGCCGGATGACCTCCAAATCTGACAAGAGTTGGTGGGGTAAAACACAAAGTTGGTGGGACAGTGGCCCCACCATTTGAATAGGAAACTCCACCTGTGCTAGGTTGGCTTCCTTGAATGCATTACACGGGGCCCCGTGTGATGCATTCTGGGTTTTGCGGCCCGGTGCGATGCATTCTGGGTTGTGACGTTCTGCCTGAGGCGTGCGGCGGTCTCCACTCCTGCTTGCGTGCCGCTCCCGGCCTTATACAGCTGAAAGACACTCAGCTGAAAGACGGCTGGCAGGAGGAGACGTGTAAAGCCCAGGCTCCACTATGCGTGATAGTACGCAAAGTACGCACGGTTTTTGCCAGTTTGCGGCTTTTGCGTAGTCTAAAAATGTTCAGCTGATAGAAAATGCATTGACTGAGCTACACTGGAACAGTACGCAAAGTACGCATGAAATATCACGCAAACTTGCAAAAGACGCAGCACGGAAGTACGCAACTCTGCAAAAGACGCAAGTACGCAAGTACGCAAAACAGTTCAGAGTTTTGAACTTTTTCCGGTTTTTGCAAGATTGCGTAGTCTGAGACAGTTAGTGGTGCATCGCCGGCAATCTGTATTGTCAATAACTCTTGATATAATATAGATAGAGACGTGCGAATGGCATCAATGTGTTTGTCTCGTCCAGATGCATCGCCCCAAATGCAACATGACATACCTGGGTCACCAAATTACATTGACCTGAGGTCAAATTTTTCAGTTGACTTAACCAGGACACCATTAATATTTTTTCGAAGCGCATTGACGAGACAAACACGATGGTGTCAAAAGTATTGCTCTATGTTCAACCGATACAAAGTTATTCACGATTTTGTGTTAAAGAAAATGTCATCGTAACCTCTGGAGCCTAAACTATTGAGTATTGACCCACATAAAATCCCTGACTACTTTTAAGCCTGAGTACTCAAGTACTGATGCGTATTCATCAAAAGGATCAGTCTCATTACCATTTCAACACTATACTACGCAAATCCCGGACGGTGTCAAAAAACGGTACGCAAAAGACGCAAACTTGCAAAAACCGTGCGTACTTTCCACGCATAGTGGAGCCTGGGCTTAATGGTCATGGGGTAGGCGTGGTGTTGGGGTGGTGGTGGGGTAACGAGGCTAAAAGCTTGCGCAGCGTGCGAGCTACGGGTATGTCCTGATTGTTAGATATTGACGCGACGCTCAGCTGCGGCGCTCGGAACTAGTCAGCTGGTGGGTGACTCGTCCCTCCCTCCGCCCCCCCCCCCCCCGCGGGGCTCAGGTCGACCGCTTATGTCCCCAACGGAGCGCTCGAATGATAATAACTATTGCCCTAGTGGGAATTATAAGTTAGCAATCGTGTGCTCGTACATGTTATGATTTAAACGTCATATTCTGCTACATACTGTTTTGACGTGCGGCGGTCTCCTGCTTGCGTGCCGCTCCCGTCCTTGTACAGCTGAAAGACACCAAATCACCAAAGCGTTTCTGTATTAAGCACACAGGTCAGGTTACAGGCGGGCGACCCGTGCACCAGCTGTCGTATCAAGCGAAATCATCCATTCTCATCACAACAATTGAAAGATAGCTCGCAAGATAGCATCTCACGCACCAAGCACCATCAGGTTTTTACAGGCGCATTTGGAAGTCCAGCCGACGCACTACTGAGGCTGCAAGGCGATCCATCACCTCGGCGGTAGTTGGAAGCTGCTCGCGGTGCGCCTGAATAACCACCAGCGCCTCCAGTCGGTCCTCGACCATCGTCGCCCTGAGCGCAGTCAGGGCGCTGTACAGCATAGGGATGCAGCGTAGTTCAGTCACTCAGTGACTACCACAGGTCGCACTGATCATTTATTTATTCCGTATCGAAATGTAATACAACAGGAAAACCACCGTGCGTATAAATCAGAAATAAGACTCGCGCAAAGGGGGAGGGGGGAAAGCCACGCTGCCCCCCCCCCCCCTGAAGGCCAAATGGGGGCCATGGCCCCCGTGCCCCTCCCCTCATACCCCCCCCCCCCCTGCGGCCGCCAGTGTTGGTGGCAGAACCAAAACACATGCGCATTGTTCTCTGTGATGCCTGGACAAAATACGCATTCGTCCTTGTCGACCATTCTGTATAAGCATACCAGACGATTAGTAGGAATCATCATTTCAAGTAAACGGTATTGGAACCAGCTTAATTAAAAGTCATTAGTAATATAGTACATTTTATTATAGATCTTCGCCCAATTTAGCAGCCCCTCATTTAAATCAGTTTGCCATCTTCTCTGCTCGATAGATATTTCCCCTTGTTCTGATTGCTGCAGCAGCTCGTTATAGATCCATTTTGACGGTTTGTGTTTTGATGCGAAGTCTCCCAGCCCGGTGACGACGTAATTAGCCTTAATTCCTAGCCCACACTTGTGTACTTGATTTGGCTTCTACCGAAGGTTACCTGCTGTTCCGCAGGTGCAAAAATACTAAATAGCCCAATTGCCCCCCATTTAATAACGGGTTAGTAGTACAAACTGCAATATAGGTCGGAATTTCCAATCACCTGTCAGATGGAGGTAAAGCATCGCGTATTTAATGCTACCGATAGCGTCGTCTCGTGACATTTGCCCTTGCAAGAAGATCAATGTGTATGTGGCTCCCGCGCCATCAGAACTTCACTGCATGACTATTCAGGTCACCATATGTGCACTGCCTGACCGGGTGCTGTCAACAGGGAGGCATTGCCTCCGTCAGCAGTGTGTGGGACGGCTCGGTATAAAGCTGGCCGGCACGGCCTGGCCAGACACACGCAGCCACCATGAGCCGCCCTGTTATCACCTGTTGTCTGCTGCTGAGCTCTGCTCTGGTCGGCCCCTCCCTGCAGGGAGGTATCGGGCAGCCAGCCGTGGAGGAGCCCCATATCGCGCCGTACCGCTCAGTGGTGCTGAGCTCTGCTCTGGCCGGCCCCTCCCTGCAGGGAGGTATCGGGCAGCCAGCCGTGGAGGAGCCCCATATCGCACCGTACCGCTCAGTGGTGCTGAGCTCTGCTCTGGCCGGCCCCTCCCTGCAGGGAGGTATCGGGCAGCCAGCCGTGGAGGAGCCCCATATCGCGCCGTACCGCTCAGTGGTGCTGAGCTCTGCTCTGGCCGGCCTCTCTCTGCAGGGAGGTATCGGGCAGCCAGCCGTGGAGGAGCCCCATATCGCGCCGTACCGCTCAGTGGTCGACAGCGGCACGCTGACTCCGTTCGACGAGGCGCTGAGCGATGCAGCCCAAGCGCAGTGCCGCTCTCCACTTGGGCGTCAGAGCCGAGGCGGACACCAACCCACTGCCCGCCGGCGAGTACTACATAACGTCACCCAACTACCCCGGCCAACTACCCAAACAACTTTAACTTCACCTACCCGACGTTCACGGGCGATCAGGGCCAGCAGTTGCGCATCCATTGTCCTTACTTTGACGTGGAGGCGCATCACACGGTGCTCGTCACGACTGGCCTTTCCATCAACAGCGCACGCCTTCTGCGGCCACGCCGGCATCACGGAGCGGCGCGCGCTGTCGATCTCCGTGCAGTTCCACACGGACGCCAGCGTCACCGGCGCCGGCTTCGTCTGCTACATCGACGTGCCGGCGACGAGCTGCTGCGGCCCGCGCCAACGCGGGGCAGCCGCATCGTCGGCGGCGCTGGAAACCAAACAGCACGAGTACCCGTGGCAGGCGGGGCGGTGCTGTGGGCGTCGGCTCTGAACCGCACACCTGGTGCGGCGGCAGCCCTCGTCAACAGCCGCTACCGTTGCTGACGGCGGCGCAGCTGCACGGCCGGGCGCCAGCGCCGATCAGATGGAGGTGCTGCTGCTCAGGCGAACCACTGGATCGGCCAGCCGGACGCCGGCGCGAGCTGCGCTTCTCCGTGGCCCAGCATCGCCGTCCACCCCACAACTACACCACGTACACGGCCGGCAACGACTTTTCACTGCTGCGGCTGGACAGCGCGGTGCCCGATCGTGCGGCCGACATCCGGTCCCGTGTGCCTGCCGCCGGGCCGACCCAGATGTTCGCCCGGCCAGATGGCCACCGCCACCGGGTTCGGCCGCACTCGCCTCCGACGAGCATCAGTCGGAAGTGCTGCGCGAGGGTGCAGCTGTCCGTCTGGAGCGTCAGCCAGTGCCAGGCCGCTGCTGGCCAGCCTTGAACACACGAGCACCATGGTGTGCGCCGGCGGCACGGCCGGCCAGGCCACCTGTAACGGCGACAGGCGGCGGCCCGCTGGTGGCGCCGCTCAACGGCAGCTTCACGCTCGTCGGCGTCACCTCGTTCGGCTACGTGCCGTGCGGACCTGGAGGGGCTACCCCAGCGTGTACGGCCGACGTCTCGGCGGTGCTCAGCTGGATCGAGGAGAGCACGCGGGACGCCTCTCTTTGCGGCTAGACAGACGCAACGAAACAACATAAACAAGAAAGAAGGCGGGGCAGGGAAAACAATGTATTATAGGCCATGTACTAATTGCATGTGTTCGATTCTTTTGAATTTGATATCGTGTTAATTATATTATGTAATTTCTTTTTAATTATATCAGCTGGCTTATTAAGTTTAACTTTAATGTGTTGAATTAAGGTATCAGGGTAAGCAATTTAGTGTACATATTCTTTGGCGTACTCAATGCTTCTGAAAAGTGGAATATCAGCATTGCGCTTCCCTTATCCGGTACTCCATTGTACGTTATCCAGGTGGAATTCGAAAATGCTGGATGACCTGCAATTTATGTGTGCACTATGCATTGTGCATATCATCTGACTGTACATGAATGTAATGTGGGGGTATACTGGACATATGGGGTGTTACTGTGGACCAACCAAATACCACCGGGTTTGTATAAGTCGTGTCTGGAATAAAGATCATCTATCTAATCAAGTGATTCTTAATTAGGTGGTAATTACTCCCACTAGGGGTAATGGAGCCTTCATTAGAGCCGGAATGGTTTGCCCTGGGAGACACTTGGTTTGGAGTAATGCTAAGCCCGAGCTTGTTGTGTGTACCCTGAACCGACGCACCCCAATAATGCGATACCAGTTCAACGGAGAATCTTGCCCCCGTCCTAGCCAAATAGGAACGCGGAGGGATCTATACGTGCCGAACAACCGCTGCGACACGCCGCACCGTGCCGCGTTGACCATTTATCTGGTCAACTGCCACTTGACCTCATCCAGTACATATCAGGCCACCACAAATCTAACTTACTATCTGAAGAGCCTCTGTCTGTCTGTCTGTCCGTCGCTGTAGTGCTGTGAAAAGTTCTGGCCAGCATGGGGCTTGAACCCCCTTGCGTTACGGGGACGACGATCTATCCATTTGAGCTAACCAGTGGGATGTCCCGCGTGTTCCCGTAGGGAAGGCGGCCCCTCTCCTACCACACTCACAGCTCGGTTCTCGGCATGCGGGCAGAGCCTGTTCGCTGGTTGGGGCGGAGCCTGTGTGACGCGACCCCGGACCACGTGGAGGGCTGGGCCCGGGTCGCAGTGTCCGCGCGTGGAGTGGCCGCGTGCGGGGAGCGGAGCATTCTGTGACCGGGAGACTGGGTGTGAGACATTCTGTGACCGGGAGACTGGGTGTGAGGAGCGGGGCATTCTCGTGACCGGGAGACTGGGTGTGAGGAGCGGGGCATTCTGTGACCGGGAGACTGGGTATGAGGCATTCTGTGACCGGGAGACTGGGTGTGAGGAGTGGGGCATTACTGTGACCGGGAGACTGGGTGTGAGGAACGGGGAATTCTGTGACCGGGAGACTGGGAGTGAGGAGCGGGGAATTATGTGACCGGGAGACTGGGTGTGAGACATTCTGTGACCGGGAGACTGGGTGTTGAGGAGCGGGGCATTCTGTGACCGGGGGACTGAGTGTGAGGCATTCTGTGACCGGGGGGACTGGGTGTGAGGAGCGGGGAATTATGTGACCGGGGGACTGGTGTGAGGCATTCTGTGACCGCGGAGACTGGGTGTGAGGAGCTGGGAATTATGTGACCGGGAGGACTGGGTGTGAGGCATTCTGTGACCGCGGAGACTGGGTGTGAGGAGCGGGGGCATTATGTGACCGGGAGACTACTGGGTGCTGAGGAGCGGGGAATTCTGTGACCGGGGGACTGGGTGTGAGGCATTCTGTGACGCGGGAGACTGGGTGTGAGGAGCGGGGCATTATGTGACCGGGGAGACTGGGTGTGAGGAGCTGGGAATTCTGTGACCGGGGGACTGGGTGTGAGGCATTCTGTGACCGGGAGACTGGGTGTGAGGAGCTGGGAATTATGTGACCGGGAGACTGGGTGTGAGGCATTCTGTGACCGGAGACTGGGTGCGGGGAGCGGGGAATTCTGTGACCGGGAGGACTGGAGTGAGGCATTGTGTGACCGGTAGACTGCGGTGTGAGGAAGCGTAAATGGGGCTTACTGCTTTCGGCCGTGCAATACTTCCACCCAATGATGATGGTGTATACGGTTTTAAAACGATAACACCCAATGGTCACACCCACAGGTCACCCCAAAACAAGATGAGTGTGAACATGAACAGGGTACAGGGAACAGGGTCTCGTCTATCGATTTCAGGTGCTAACTCTATTTTTGTGGAAAAGGGTGATTATCTCCATTTAAAGGAAATAGTCCACGCTTTGAAAAATCTCAGAAGGTATTGAGAGAAGCTAGAAATGAATTATCATGTTACTAGTAAGGCATAAAAATGTATATGAACGCGGAAGAAAACAAAAGTCAGCTATTTGCGTTCCAATTCAGCTGTTTTCCTCTGAATGGGAGTGAATTAATGCAAAATCACGCGTGTGACGTATAATTTTACTAAGAATATTGCTGAGAAAAGTGCTTATAGACAATCTTAGCGATATATCTCTCAAAGTTCTTCGTGCAATGAAGGGAATAAGGTACTGAAACAGCATGTTCTTATCCAGCGCTAAATATTTAAATGTTTGTAATACTTATTGCCCCAAGCCATACGTCATAATCATACGTCAAATCAGCCAATCAACGCTAGGCGTCACAGAAGGATACTCGTTCAGACTTCTAGGACTCCGGTAAGTCAATTTTAATTAATGAAGGGGTTTTTATGAAGATGTGAAAGCGTCTCAAGTCCATTTTCGAGCATGGGACTAACAACTTGGCTATCTCAACTCAAAACCCCATGTTAAAGGTGAACTGTTTCCTTTAACATGAGTTTTTAACTGAGATAGCCAGATTGTCGGGAGCACTGAGAAAATCTCCAAATCTGAAATTTGGCCTTCCGAAACGACCTAGTTGCTGAGTTTTCAACGCAACAACCTTTGGAGCTATTGGAAGCTATTTTAAAGGGACAAATATCGTGACGTTTCGCATACGTCATCACTACTCCACTGTGATTTCTACCGCACTCTCGGTTTCGGCTATTTGAACCGACCACCTACCGAAACGTATCAACTTTGTCAATTTGAAACCGATTTCCAATTGAAAATCACCAATAGATGCTTCGTGAAAAGACGCACTTTTTGATGGGTGGCTGGTCGGTGTTCATGCAATATATCGATTAAAGTTTTGACAAAGTTTGTTTTTTTGTTTACGTTGAATTGACTTTTAGATCGAAATATTATTGGCTATAACTTTGCAAATTTTCATTGGATTTCCAATTGAGAATAATACCGCGACACTCTTCTTGAAAAGGCACACCTTTTAATGGGTGGCTCGTACCTGGTAGCTGCAATATTCTCAGCAATAGAAGCACATGAAGTATTTAAGTCAAGTACATTAGGGATCCATTCTGCATGTGGTTACAGTTTGAAGTAATTACCTTTGGTCAATTGTGAACCGATTTCCAATTGAAAATTACCATAGATCCTCGACTCTACGTGAAACGACGCATTTCTATTGGTGGCTGGTCGGTGTTCATGCAATATATCGATTCAATTTTGACTTTTGCTTTTTCGTTTACGTTGAATTGATTGCCTAGCTCGAAATATTATTGGGTATAACTTTGTCAATTTGGATTGGATTTCCAATTGAAAATAATAACGATACTCGTCTTGAAAAGGCACACCTGTTGATGGGTGGCTCGTATCGGTAGCTGCAATATTCACTGCATTCACTTGCACATCCCACACATTGATTTACATCCACCACACACACACACACACACCGATGAACAATTACACATATACAACAACATTTATGGGTTGCGTATATCACATTTATATTATGGACATGAACATTTTTGGGCATGTGTTCACGCAACGCCACTCCAACTACACTCATTACAAGGCCATAATGTAAAACATTCACACACTTTCAATCCCGAAAAATATTACTCGCGAGTCGCGACCCAGCGAACGAGGTATTGTTTAATATATTCTGATTCAAGGATAGACTTTGGCGGTATGACGTCACAACTCGTTTTGGTGATGCAAGATTCTTGTGACGTCCATAGTTAAAAGTATCAATATTTTTCTCACATTCTGACAAATTGGTACTTTTTTTCTCGCAAAAACTAATGCCTAGAACCGTAATCAGGACACTCTTTTCCATCATTCCACGTAACTTTCCCAAGGTGCACTATTCCCTTAAAAGGAAACAGTTCACCTTTAACATGGGGTGTTGAGCCAAGTTGTAGCCAAGTTGTAGTCCATGCCTGAAAATGGACTTGAGAAGCTTTCACATTTCATAGAAACCGCTTAATTAATTACAATTGTCTTACCGAGAGTCCTAGAAGCCGGGACGAGTATCCGTCGTGGGCTTCCATCGCTGATTGGCTGGAGTTGACGTATGATTATGACGTATGGCTTGGGGAATAAGTATTATAAAACATTAAAAGATATATATATACTATTATATATACTATTATAGTATATATATCTATATATATAATATATAGTATATATATATATACTAAAGTATATATAGATATATAGTATATATACTATATATATATATATATATATATATATATATAATATTATATATATAGTATATTAATATATATATATATATAATATATCTATATATTATATATATATATATATATATATATATATACTATATAATATATATATATATACTATATTATATGATATATATAATATATATATAGTATATATTATATATATATATATATATATATATATATATATATAATATATAATATATAGATAATATATATATATATATATATATATATAATATATAGTATATAGTATATATATATATAATCTATAGTCTAGCTATATATATATAGTTATATATCATATATATACTATATA